>PITA01006984.1:0-95349 GCA_004023965.1 Spilogale gracilis | reverse complement strand
AAGATACGGATGTAGTGAAAAGAAGGGCCATATGCACCCCAATGTTCATCGCAGCAATGGCCACAATCGCCAAACTGTGGAAAGAGCCAAGGTGCCCATCAACAGATGAATGGATAAAGAAGATGTGGTACATATATACAATGGAGTACTATGCCTCCGTCAGAAAGGATGAATACCCAACTTTTGTAGCAACATGGACCAGACTGGAAGAGATTATGCTGAGTGAAATAAGCCAAGAAGAGAAAGTCAAGTATCGCATGGTCTCCCTTACTTGCGGTGCATGACGGGCAAACTGGAGGACAGTGGCAGAAGGAAAGCAAATGGGAACTAGGGTAATATAGGGAGGGAAATGAAACAACAGAGATTTTGAACACAGAAACAAACTGAGGGACTTGGAGGGAGGGGGGTGGATGGATGGGAGAGCCTGGTGGTGGGTATTGGGGACACCTAAAGCGTGGAGCACTGGATGTGGAGAATGGGGAATGAATCTTGAAACACTGGAAAAAAAAATTTTAGTAACAATAAAAAAAAAAACTTAAAAAAAAAGAGAGGAAAAAAAAAGAAAAATGCAAAAAAAAAAAAAAAAAAAAAAAAAAAAAAAAAAAAAAAAAAAAAAAAAAAAAAAAAAAAAAAAAAAAAAAAAAAAAAAAAAAAAAAAAAAAAAAAAAAAAAATAAAAAAAAAAATAAAAAAAATAAAAACTGTGATCCAAAGACCCAAAAGGAATTCCGGAAGTCTGAACAGTGAAAACTAATAGAAGGCTAAAGAAAAGAAGAGGGTGGGTTTTCCTCAGATTAATTCTCTACTCCCTGCCCCTTTTCCCCCCTCTTGAACATCCCTACAACAAATCCTACCAGGCCCTCTTGACTATACAGTTCCAATATCTCCTTACTCACTCCTCTAACCTCCTTTTGGTCTCTATACCCCATCCCCACTAAAGAAAGAAGACCAACTAAAAGGTCTGAGAAGGACTGAGAAGGTCATCTGTTGTGGGAGAATCACTTCCCTAAAGAAGGAGGTTTTAGACTTTGAGCAGGACAATGCTGAAAGAAGACAAGTAAAAATCCTGCAATATAAGACCAGTGCAAAGAGCTCTAGGAGCTAAGCACAAGACAATAATACTGATGCTCAAGGGGATCTGCTTCATCAGAGGCAAATTTCAGAAGACTCTCTGGGGCTAGATTGATGTTGAAGGAAGTGGAAGAGCTTTCAAGACTAATAATTTACAGTAGAATGATAAAGCATATTTAACACTTATAAGTTCACATTTTATTTGATACTATCTGGCTACCCCAACTGTGCGGGACATTGGAGAAACCCATTTCTCTCCAAGCAGCCCTCCTAGTACTGATGCAGGACCTCTGTGACTAGGGGAAGGGAGGAAATTGGGAAAGAAGCGTATAAGAATATCAAAGGGCACATGAAAAAGGCTGCTGTCATGACTAGTGCAGGAAGTTTGCTCACAAGTCTTTGAGAGAACCTCAACCAAAATTCCTCCCGGCAGCTTGCAGTCAACCCAGTGCTCCAAGTGTCAAACCCATCTCTCCCCACTCTGTGACTAGCTCCTCTGCACACTCCCAAGTCCAGTGGTGAGTGAGCCCCAGTCAACAGAACGCTTTCAGAAAACCAGAGGAAGGTCTTTGGACTAGAGGGAACCACAAACTTGAACTGTAGCACCACCTGCTGGAAAACAAAAGAGAGGGTTGTGGGGGTTTTTTGTTGTTTTTGTTGTTTTTGTTTTTTGTTTTGTTTTGTTTTGGGTAATAACTTCAAAAGACAAAAGTTTAAGAATTTTGTCATGAGAAACAACAAGAAATGTGGAGCAGGTGTATCCATACTAAGGTAGAAAACTCTAGATATAATAAGACGAACAAAGAACTGTACATCTCAGCTGAAGGCAACTAGATTTGAGAAGGTGTCTACAACTTCAATTGTGAAATCTGGAATGCAAAATTCCAAGAAACATGAAGAATCAAGAGAACATATTATCACCAAAAGATAACACTATTCCTCCAATTACTGAACTCAAAGGTATGAAATTTGGTGATTTAGTGATAATTCAAAATAGCTTTTCCTTTATTGAGGAAACTCAAAAAGCCATAAGACATACAGACAATTCAATGAAATAAGGAAAACAGTACATAAATAAAATGGGAGATATAACAAAGAGACAGCAATCATGAAAAAGAACGAAACAGAAATTTCGGAATTAAGAAATCCAATGAATGAAATGAAAAAATGCAGTAGAATCTGTAGCAGAATAGAAAAAATGGGAAATAGAATCAATGATCTAGAGGATCAGAACTTTGAAATAAAACAATTGGAGGAGAACAAAGAAAAAATAATGAAAAAGAGCAAAGAAAATCTATGAAATCTTTGAGACTCTATCAAATATTAGAATAATTGGGGTCCCAGAAGGACAAGAGAGGGAGAAGGGGGTAGAAAGTTTATTTAAAGAAATAAAAACTAAGAACTTCTCAAACCTGGGGAAAGCCATGAACATCCAAGTTCATGCAGCCCATAGATCATCCTGTTATCTTAATGCAAAAAGACCTTCCCTATGTCACATTATAATGAAACTGTCAAAAATCAAAGACAAAGAGAAAATCCTAAAAGTAGCAAGAGGGGAAAAACCTACAAATGAACCTCCTTCCCCTCCACCCTGAGGCTATAAGTAGATTTCTCAGCAGAAACTCTATAGGCCAGAGGGAATGGAATTAGGTATTCAAAGTGTTGAAAGAAGAAAATTACCAGCCAAGAGTAGTTTATCTAGTGAAGTCATCATTCAGATATGAAGGAGAAATAAAGACTTCTCCAGGCAAACAAAAGCTGAAGGAGTTCATTCCACTATACCTGCTTTGCAAGAAATGCTGAAAGAAGTTTTTCAAGCTAAAATAAAAAGATTTAACTAGTGATATGAAAACAAGTGAAAGTATACAATGCACTGGTAAAGATAAATGTATACTCAGATTTAGAAAACTGTGTTTTGCCATAGGATGTGTGTTAGCCATTTAACTAAAGAGTGTTACAACTGACCATAGCTACTATAATTTGTTAATAAATATACAATATAAAAAGAGGTAATTTTTATGATAAAAATATAAAGAGTGGGAGTGAAAGGGTTGAGCTCTCATACCATCAGAGTTAAGTTGCTATCAGCTTAAAAATCAACTGTTTTATCTATGTTTCATGTGAACCTCATGGTAATCACAAAACAAAAACCTAGATGACATTAACAAAATAATTTTTAAAGGGTTAAAAGAAAGCATACCATTACAGAAAATCACATATTTACAAAGGAGGGAGAAAGATAGGGAAAAGAAACAATGGAACTATCAAACAGCAGGAGAGCAACAAGATGGCATTAGTAAATCCTAATCTATCAATAAGTACTCTAAAGGTAAAAGTAAAGAAATAGAAAAAGATATTCCAAAGAAGTAGAAACTAAAAGAAAAAGAAGGTAGCTATATTTATATTAAACAAAATAACCTTTAAGCCAAAAACGGTAATAGGAGATGAAGAAGGTCATTATGTAATCATAAAGAGGTCAACTCATCAGGAAGATATAATGACTATAAGGTTCAGGGCAGGATGGCAGAGAAGTAGGAGACCCTGTTTCAACTGGTCTCCTGAAGTTAGCTAAATATCTACAAGAACACTCTGAATGCCCATGAAATCAGCCTCAAATGTAAGATTACACACTTGTGGATCTCTACAGGGGCAGAAGATCATCACTGAAGAGGTAAAGTGGAGTGGGAGCACTCAGACTGATATTGGAGGATAAACAGAAGGGGGAGGGGTCACCAGAAGTGACCCATTGGAAAGTAATACTCAATATGAAAGTTCTCTGAGCTTGGGGACTGGCAACAACTTGCAGCCTGGTTAAAAGCACTCAGAAAAACAAAAGGTCTTACGGTGGGCATCTAGTGGAATCAGGCTGCCAGGGGCACGGACCTTAGCCCACAGTCCCAGAATGGCCACAGCTGGCACCCACCCACGCCTGGAGAGCCTTGCACAGGCTCCTGCTGGAGGTCACTTGGCCTGCTGCCTTCCTCGCAACCTGCACTGTAACCAGGTCAGGGGGCACCCAGCATGGGCGTAGACTGCAGACAGCAGTCCCCACAGCAGCAGCCACTGGGTTTGGGCTCACCCAGACCAATATCACGCGTGGTTTCTGTGGCACGGGGAGCAGAGACATGCAGTGGCCTCAGGCAACCACTGTGGTGGTGACTGGGGTGCGCACCACTTGTGAAAGGTTGCGGTGTTCAGGGGAGTTTGTAGAGGGGGAGTCTCTGTGTTTTGGACCATCCAGATGGGAGCAGACTGAGACTTCTTTCTGAGACAGAAGTTTGGATGCAGACAGTTTACTTTGCTCTGAGTCTCCAAAAAAACTGCAAAAAGCTGCTAAAGAACAAAAACCTCCAGAGAACGAAAGTCTGAAAAGCCAATTTCCATAGAGCCCAGCCCCTCGGCAGGGGCAGGGGACTCAGCCCAAGAAAGAGTGACTGAAAACAACGCGGCAGGCCCCTCCCCCAGAAGGCAAGCCAAAAGAACAAGAGGACAACCACCACAGGGTCTCCATAAAACTGTAAAACACCAACATCAGGGAAAACAATATATTAAGCTCTTGGTACTGTCCCCAAACCTGTATATTTTATAGATATAACTTTTCTTTTTCTTTTTTTTTTATTCTCATGATTCTTATTCTTTCCTTTTTTTAACCTACTTATCATTACAATTTGATGTTTGATACAACAATCCATAGTAACTTTTTAACCTGAACTTTCTTCATACATATACCTGTACTTCTTTTTAAAAAATATACATATAAATATAAGCTTCAAGGTAATCCTTTTTTCCTATTCAATATTACCCCTATATATAAACCAGTTTTAATTTCCCTATATCTCTGGAAAGTTGAGTCCTTTAACAAAGATAACAAGATATACCCAAGAAGAACTGAAATAGTTTCCTTGCCCATTTTAAGGGTTTATAATCTACCTTCCCATCTTATTCGTCTGTCAGTGTTTCAGTGTACTTGTTTTTGTCTTTGTACTATATAAATCTTATTCTTGGGGGTCATTTGGGCTGGGTTTTGCTTTTTTTTTCTCTTTTCTTTTACTTTTGCCCATCTTTTTGCTTATTTGTGTTTTGTGCTATATAAATCCTACCTTTGGGGCCCAATTTGGCTGGGTTTTTTCTTTCTTTTTTCCTCTTTCTCTCTCTAGATCCTCATAATTTTAAGCATCTAAAAACAAAGACAAGACATAGGCTAAGAAGAACTACTACACAATTTCATCCTTTTCAGTGTTCATTAATTTGAAACAGAGAAGAGTCATTTTCCTGCTCTCAGTTTTTCATCCTTCTCCTCCTCTATATTTTCTTTTTTCCATTTCCCCTGCTACTTCACAAAAGTCACTCTGAGTCCCCTTGTGATTCTTATCCATATTAATGAATTGTCTGCTAGAAAAAAAAAAAGTAGCATGGACATGACACAGAAGTACCTGTTTCTGTGATCACTGTGCCTCTTAACCCCGCTGGCCTCCACTCTCCTGTCTGCAGCATGAGAGGCACTGCCTAGATAAGTCCAGTTGGTCTTCCTGCTTTAACATCCCTTCTCTGAATACATCCCTAAAAGTCAAGGCCCAGTGTTTCTGCCACAGCAGTTTGCACCTGCTGGAAAACATTAGATTCATAGAATGGTAGGTATGGCTATCCTCCATGCTTGCCATGTAAAAACATAGTAAGGGAACATTTGTAACAAGTTTCATTCTCAAAAATCACTTCTTCTATGGCTGTGAACTGCTTTTGATGTTTTGCAATGCAATCAATCTCAATACAGTTGCAGAATTCCCCCATGTATTTATATCATAAATGCATCATTTTTATCAAGAGTCTACTCTGCTGCCAGGATGTTCATCTACTGACCTGGTAAAATTGCAAAAAAGGGTCACATTTTCTCCCAGAACATATGGAAAACCTAAAAATAAAACCCCGTATCAACAGGTAGTTATGTATTTCTATCACCCTCTGGACTTAGCCATGTTCTAACACTTACTCTTGTGTATCATAATTACCTTTTTCCAGATCTCTTTTCTAGGGTTTTCATATAGAGCTGTTGGGTAAATATGAATTTCAAATCAACAACAGAAAAGTTTTTAGTATGTTTGAAATACTATACAAACATTCATACTAAGCGTTTAGTTATTTCCCTGAAATTCCAGTTTAACCAGGTGTCCTGCATTTTTATTTACTAAATCTGGCATCCCTACTCTCTTCCCACATAGATAAAAAATCATTTAAAAAAGGGGGCCTCTATTTTTTTCTCTTCTGTGTCCCCAGTCCAAGCATAGTATCTTCACATAGTAAATACTCAATATTTACTGAATTAACTGATGAAAATACAAACAAAACAACTAGAGGATAGGTAGTGTTAACAAATACTATTTGTAACCTAGTAGTCCATAAGGTGAAAATGAGTCACTCAACTAGGCTAAACTCAGTGTATGGTTAGAGTAAACTAGGTCATGAAATGACTGCCTACAAATTTTGAGTATTTAAACATATGTGAAAGAAGTTATTCTGATGTCTAGTTCAAACTCCTTATGAACCCCTCGACTTCTGATACAGTGCCAAGACTAGGAGTGGCTCCAACATAGTACAACATTTCTAAAAGAGGGAAAACACTAAGTAGGATGGTCATGGAAACTCAACCAAACTGCAAACTTTTGCTCTCTTTAGTAATATTTTCCCTTGACACGTGGGACTGGTAAGCAAGGACATAATTAAGTTATTAGAGTAACAAACCATTTTCCACAGGAAATTTTAAATAAAAAAAAAAATTCCAGTCAGTAACAAAGGTACATTTTGGAGCGATTTTACTCTGAAATGTATATAATCATATTTATACATAAAAACCGAAGAAAATAAGGATACCAAGGGGCTCAGTCTGTTGAGCATCTGATTCTTGGTTTCAGTTCAGGTCGTTATTTCATGGGTTCTGGGTTTGAGTCCCAAGTCAGGCTCTGCTTTTAACAGAGAGTCTGCTCAACTATTCTCTCCCTCTTCCCCTCCCCCGACTGTCTCTCTTCCTCTAAGATAAATAAATCTTTAAAAAAATAAGTCAAGCAGAGAAAGACAGTTATCATATGGTTCCACTTATATGTGGAACATAAGGAATAGCATGGGGGACATTAGGAAAAGGAAAGGAAAAATGAAGGTGGGAAATAAGATAGGGAGATGAATCTTAAGAGACAGTGGACTACCAGAAACAAACTGAAGGTTCCCCGGGGGTGGGGAGGGGTGGAGGGATGGGTTAGCCTGGTCATGGGTATTAAGGAGGGCATGTATTGCAATGAGCACAGCGTGTTACATGCAAACAAAACAATGAACCATGGAACACTACATCAAAAACTAATGAAGCATTGTATGGTGACTAACATTATATAAAAAAATAAAATAAATCTAAATTTGTCTCTATATATCATACTTGATTTTGTTCATTTTCATTTTCTTATTTCCCTCCTTTTCTCTGATTCTCATTCTAAAATTGAGACTATTTGGCTTTTAATTTTTAACAAATTACTGTTGACTACCTTCTATAGACAGATGTTTTAAGGACTAGCTTCTTATAAAAGGTGGGGTACTCAACTTGTCACCAAAGACTTATGTCCATCGGCTGCTTTCCAGAATATTCTCTCTTAGCAGTCTCCTCTCAGCTTCTGCTTACTCAACTTACTCAAGACTCCACTGGAGTCTTGAAACCCTCAATGTCATTCACGAGAGTTGGAATAAACTTCTTTTAAACTCCACAAGATGGAGACCAGGATTCCTGTCTCACATGGTGGTTGTAACAATCCAAAGAGATTGTTATGAAAACACAACTGCCAGACACTACAAATAGATTGGTTTTCATGCATTATGACTGCAGTCTGAGTGTGGAGAAGACAAAATATTGATACAACTGGATTCAACTTGAAAGCTACCACAAGAGCATTTCCCGTGTAAGTAGCCCATATCCCATGATAAAGAATAACCGACCTACTCAGTTACATTTAATCCATATCTACAACCATCTTTTGAGAATCTATTGTGGTAGAAACTGGAAATACTGAGATAAAAGAGATGCAATTCCTGCCCCAAAGGAGCCTCATGTGAATCTCCTTGGAGTTTGATCATTCACTTGATTCATCCTTCCAACAAATGTTCATTGAATTTGTTGACTTGACAGGGCCTGTGCTAAGTACTATCACTGCAACAAAGAGTAGGACACTCTTCATCTTTGACAGTCATAGTGTATAACAAAGCAAAATAAAACCCTCTCTCAGCCTGTTTCTCTATTATGAAAAATAAACACTGATGGCCTAAACTTCACCAGCCATTTTTTCCTCAGTTACTTTCTGTTGGGCTTATAGAGCAACTACTAATCTAAAAAGACCATTAGATTTATACACACACACACACATACACGCACACAGAGGCACATCTTGAGATATTGTGCGTTCACTTCCAAACCACCACAATAAAGCAAATACTGCAATAAAGTGGGTCATATAAAAGTGCACAGAAAAGTTCTGTTTACAGGATGCTGTAGTCTAATAAGTGTGAAATAGCATTATATGTAAAGACAATGTACATCTCTTGATTAAAAAATATTTCATTTTTGGGACACCTCAGTGGTGCAGTTGGTTAAATATCTGTCTCTTGGTTTCAGCTCAGGTTATGATATTAGGATTGTGAAATCTATTCCCCTGTTGAGCCCCCTATTGAGCCCCATGTCAGGCTCCAACTTTAGCACAGAGTTTGCTTAAGATTCTCTCTCCCTCTCCCTCAGTCACTTGAACTCTCCTTCTCTAAAATGAATAAATAAATCTTTAAAAAATACTTTATTGCTTAGAAATGCTAACCATAATCATTTTGCTGGTGGAGGGTCTTGCCTGACTGATCACGGTGGTGGTTGCTGAAGATTGGGGTGGCTGTAGCAACTTCTTAAAGAGGGATGACAATGAAGTTTGCCATATCAATTGACTCTTTTTCTCATGAATGATTTCTCTGTAGCATGTGATGGTATTTGATAAGATTTTACCCACAGCAGAGCTTCCTCTCAAACCTGCCACTACTCTGGCAACTAATTTATGCAATATTTTATGTCCTTTGTTGACATTTCAACAATCATCACAGCATCTTCACTAGGAGTAGATGCTATTTAAAGAAACCACTTTCTGTGGTCATTTATAAGAAGCAAATCCTCTTTCATTAAAGTTGTATCACAAGATTACAGTGATTCAACTGCATCTTCAGGCTCCACTCTTAATTCTACTTCTCTTGTTATTTCCCCCATATCTGCAGTTCCTTTCTCACTGGAGTATTGAATCCCTCAAAATCATTCATGAGGGTTGGAATGAACTTCTTTTAAACTCCCATTAATGTTGATATTTTGACCTTTTCCCATTAATCACAAATATTATAAATGACATCTAGAATGGTGAATCATTCCCAGAAGGTTTTCAATTTACTTTGCTCCATCAGAGGAATCACTATCTATTACATTTGACTAGAAAGGCAAAATGACTCCTTGACCGATGGGTTACAGAGTAGATGTTGTACTAGCGGCATGGAAACAACATTAATCTCATTGTATGTCTCCAGCAGAGCTCTTGGGTGATCAGGTCCATTGTCAATGAGTAGTAATATTTTGAAAGGAATATTTTTCTCAGAGCAATAAGTCTCAACAGTGAGCTTAAAATATTCAGTAAATTCATGTTCACAATATTCATAATTTATAATATTCATAATTCATAATGTTCATGTTAAAAACAAATGTGTTGTCATTAAGACTTTGTTATTCTACTCCTAGAGCAGAGGCAGAATAAATTTAGCATAATTCTTAAGGGGCTTAGGGTTTTCAGAATGGGGTGCCTGGGTAGCTCAGTCAGTTAAGCATCTGCCTGTGATTCAAGTGATCATTCCAGGGTCCTGGGATTGAGCCCTGAACCGTAATCTCTCCTAGGTGGGAGTATGTTTCTCCCTCTGCCCTTCCCACAGTTTATGATCTCTCTTCCTCTCTCTCTCTCAAATAAATAAAACCTTTAAAAATTAACAATAATAAAAGGATTTTCAGAATGGTAAATTGGCACTGGTTTCAAACTCAAGTCACCAGCTACATTAGCCCTTAACAAGAGAATCAACTTGTCCATTGAAATTTTGAAGCTAGGCGTTGACTTCTCCTCTCTAGCTATGAAAGTCCCAGATGACATCTTCTGATAGAAGACTGTTTCAGGGACACCTGGGTGGCTCAGTTGGTTAGGCAACTGCCTTCAGCTCAGGTCATGATCCCGGAGTCCTGGGATCCAGCCCTGCACTGGGCTCCCTGCTCGGCGGGAAGCCTGCTTCTCCCTCTCTCACTCCCCCCTGCTTGTTTTCCCTCTCTAGCTGTGTTTCTCTCTGTCAAATAAATAAATAAAATAAAATAAAAAAGAAGGCTATTTCATCTACATTGAAAAGCTATTGTTTAGTATAGCCATATTTATTAATGGTCTGAGCTAGATCTTTTGGATAACTTGCTGCAGCTTCCTCATCATCTGCTGCTTTCCCTTGCACTTTTACATGACAAAGATGGCTTCTTTCCTTAAACCACATGAACTGACCTCTGCTAATTTCATACTTTTCTTCTGTAGCTTCCTCACCACCTCAGCCCTCACAGAAAGCTCTGGTTTAGTTGTTCTGTGTTAATTTTTGGCTTAAGGGAATGTTCGGGCTGGTTTGATCTTCTATCCATATCAACAATAAGATTG
The DNA here is from genome assembly GCA_004023965.1 of Spilogale gracilis. Classification (NCBI taxonomy): domain Eukaryota; kingdom Metazoa; phylum Chordata; class Mammalia; order Carnivora; family Mephitidae; genus Spilogale; species Spilogale gracilis. The sequence continues at coordinate 84,557 of PITA01006984.1, read as the reverse complement.
TTCACTTTCTTATCATTTGTGTGTTTACAGTAGTACACTTTAGTCTCCTTCAAGAATGCTTCTTCTGCATTTCACAGTATGGCTATTGGTACTAGAGGCCTAGCTTTTTGCCTATCATGGCTTTCATTATGCCTTCCTCATGAAGCTTAATCATTTCTAGCTTTTGAGTTAAAGTGAGAGACATGCTACTCTTCTTTACTTGAATACTTAGAGGCCATTGTGGGATTGTTAATAGGCCTAATTTCAATATTGTGTGTCTCAGGGAATAGGGAGGCCCAAGGGGAGGGAGATTTGTCAAAAAAAATGCAGTATCTTTGAAGCCCAGTAAAGCAAAGAGCAATAGAACAAAGTTCTATTTTATTCTCTCACAGTTCTGGTCAGCTCTGCTCTGCTGGCTGGTCACACAATGGGAGGGATTGTTTACAACAGGAAGGAGTGAGAGAGATTAGGTCAGAGAGAATGGACAAAGGACAATGGACAATGTGTGTGGGACTGCAGTGCCTAAGAGGATTGGCAAGCACCCACACTCAGAAAGATTCAGCACTGAGGCGCCATCCTGTCAGTATGCTGGGTTGTCCACCCCCTCCCAGCATGACAGTGTTCTGGCAGGAGCACAAACACTTATAAGCAGATAATAGAAAATAAAATCTCCACTACAAAGAAGAGTAAAGGATCCAGAATAATGAGATATTTGAGGAAACCAACACATAAGAGAGAGAGCAGGCTTGATAAATGGAAGAACCTACAATGGAGAAACAGCTAATAGAATAAACTAAATAAAACTCAAGAGAGATGAAAACAGTTGTTGCAGTCATAAAAATAGCAAATTACAGATCATGAAAATTAAAAATGTGGTTTTTGAAATGAAAGTTTCAAGAGATGGTCTGAAGAGTAGAGTACACATAGCTAAAGAATAGATCCATAATTTAAATAGTCATTTCGTAGCAGTTCCCAAGAGTAAGGATAGACCAAATGGAGGAGAGATGGTATTTAAACAAATGATAGAGGATTATTAATATAAACTGAAAATCACATGAGTCCTGAGATCAAAAGCCTTACTAAAAGTCAATCAAGAAAGAGAAAAGACTACATCACTTATAGTGCAATTTTCAAAACACTAAAAATTAGGTGGCAAACCCTAAAAGCTTCCATGAGACAAAAACAAAAAGTATCTATAAAAATATAACAATTAATTGACATCAGTCTTCTAATAAATAACACTGGAGGCATGATTATCATAAAAAATATCTTCAAAGTTTCAAGAGAAGATAACTTTGAGCCTAGAATTCCAATCTTAGCCAAGATTGAAATTAAATATGAAAACATTAATTGAAGATGAAATTAAAATATTTTATACATGGAAGAAATCAGAATATTTACCACCAAAACTTTTATTATAAGAATTTATGCATATCATTGAGGAAAAGATCACTCTAGGAGAAAATGTGGTACTCAAGAAGAAATGATAATCAAAAAAATTAATAAAACTTATTATAAATGTGTATTGATTTGCTAAACAGAAACTTCCATGTGATAATAATAAAGGATATAGAGAGGCTTAGGAAGAGAGCAGAGAGCAGAGAGATTTTTAAATGCACCCATATCTTATCCAGTAGAAGAACATAGTTACTAATTAAGATTAGACAGTCTTGGAAAAATATACACTAATTACAAGGGACAAAAAAAATGAACTTTACAGAATATAATGAGAATATCAAACATTGAAACAAGTTGAGGGGAAAGAGGGAGGAAAAGAGCAGGGGAAAATGAAGGGAAAAGCAACCAAAGTAGGGTTAAATAAAAAATATGAATTATTATTCTGCTCATTTCTTGATTGGATTGTTTGTTCTTTTGGGTGTTGAGTTCAGTAAGTTCTTTATAGATTTTTGATACTAACCCTTTACCTGATATGTCATTTGAGAATATCTTCTCCCATTCTGTCAATTGTCCTTCAGTTTTGTCCACTGTTTTTTTCCACTGATGAAGTCCCAATAATTCATTTTTGCCTTTGTTTCTCTTGTATTTGGAGACATGTCTAGCAAGAAGTTACTGCAGCTGAGGTCAAAGAAGTTGCTGCCTGTGTTCTCCTCTAGGATTTTGATGGAGTCCTATCTCATATTTAGTTCTTTCAACCATTGTGAGTTTCTCTTTGTGTATGGTATAAGAAAATGGTACAGTTTCATTCTTTTATGTGTGGCTGTCCAATATTCCCAGCATCATTTATTGAAGAGACTGTCCTTTTTCCATTGAATATTTTCTCCTTTGTTGAAGATTAGTTGACCATAGAGTTGAGGGTCCATTCCTGGATTCTCTATTCTGTTCCATTGATCTATGTATCTGATTTGTGCCTGTACCATACTGCCTTGATGATTACAGCTTTGTAATAGAGCTTGAAGTCTACCATTGTGATGTCACAAGCTTTGGTTTTCTTTTTCAACATTCCTCTGGCTTCTAGGGGTCTTTTTTGGCTCCATATAAATTTGAGTATTATTTGTTCCAGCTCTGTGAAACATGTCGATGATATTTTGAAAGTGATTGCTTTGAATGTGTACATTGCCCTGGGTAGCATAGACATTTTGACAATATTTAGTCTTTCAATTCAGGAGCATGGTACGTTTTCCCATTTCTTTTTGCCTTCCTCAATTTCTTTCATAAGTATTCTATAGTTTTAGAATACAGGTATGTTACTTTGGTTAGGTTTGTTCCTAGGTATCTTATGGGTTTTAGTGCAATTGAAATGGGGTCAATTCCTTAATATCTCTTTCTTCTGTCTCATTGTTAGTGTATAGAAATGCAACTGATTTCTGTGCATTGATTTTTTTTATTAACATATAATGTATTATTTGCTTCATGGGTACAGATCTGTGAATCATCAGTCTTTCACAATTCACAGCACTCACCATAGCATATACACTCCCCAGTGTCTATAACCCAGCCACCCTATCCCTCCCCCACCACCTCCAGCAACCTCCAGTTTGTTTCCTGAGATTAAGAGTCTCTTATGGTTTTTCTCCCTCCCTTCTTATGGTTTTCATCTTGTTTCATTTTTTCCCTCCCTACCTCCCACACCCCCCATCCCTCTCAAATTCTGTGCATTGATTTTATATCCTGTCATGTTGCTGAATTCCTGTATGAGTTCTAGTTTTGGGGTGGAGTCTTTTTGGTTTTCTACATAAAGTATCATGTCATCTATGAAGAATGAGATTTTGACTTCTTCTTTGCCAATTTGAATGTCTTTTATTTGTTTTTGTTGTCTGATTGCTGAGGCTAGGACTTCTAGTACTATGTTGAACAGCAGTGGTGATAGTGGACATCCCTGCTATGTTCTTGACCTTAGGGGGAAACTCTCAGTTTTTCCCCATTGAGAATGATATTCACTGTGGGTTTTTCATAGATGGTTTTCATGATATTGAGGTATGTTCCTTCTATCCCTACACCATGAAGAGTTTTAATCAAGGATGTTGTACTTTGTCAATTGCTTTTTCTGCATCTATTGAGAGTATCATATGGTTCTCCTTCTTTTATTAATGTACTGTATCACATTGATTTGTGGGTGTTGAACTACCCTTATAGCCCAGTAATAAATCCCACTTGGTTGTGGTGAATAATGCTTTTAATGTACTGTTGGATCCTCTAGGCTAGTATGTTGGTGAGAATTTTTACATCCATGTTCATCAGGGATATTGATCTGTAATTCTCTTTTTTGTTGGGGTCTTTGGTTTGGGGATCAAGATAATGCTGGCCTCATAGAAAGAGTTTGGAAGTTTTCCTTCCATTTCAATTTTTTGAAACAACTCCAGAAGCATAGATATTAATGCTTTTAAAAATGTTTAGTAGAATTCCCCTGTGAAGCCATCTAGCCCTGGACTCCTCTCCAAAGAAAACATACATATGGCCAACAGACACATGAAAAAATGCTGAACATCACTCAGAATCAGGGAAATACAGGTCAAAACCACAATGAAATACCACCTCACACAGGTCAAAATGGCTAAAATTGACGAGTCAGGGAACAATAGATGTTGGCAAGGATACAGAGAAAGGGGAATATTCTTACACTGTTGGTGGGAACACAAGCTGGTGTAGCCACTCTGGGAAAGAGTCTGATGTGGATGGAACTAAAGGGTATTATGCTAAGCTAAATAAGTGTGTCAGAGAAAGAAAATTATCATATGATTTCAGTCATACGTGGAGTTTAAGAAAAACACAGGATCATAGGGGAAGGGAGGGGAAAATAAAGCAAGACAAAATCAGAGAGAGAGAAACCATAAGAGACTCTTAACTATAGGAAATAAACTGAGGGTTGCTGGAGGAGATGGAGTGGGGGGATGGGGTAACTGGTTGATGGACATTAAGAATAGCAAGTGACATAATAGGACTGGGTGTTATATAAGACCGATAAATCACTGAACTCCACCTCTCAAACTAATAATACACTACATGTTAATTAATTGAATTTAAATAAAAAATAAAAATAAAAATATGAAATATAAGGTAAGGAGTCTCTCCATCAAAAAATCCATCAAAAACAAATGAGTTCTATTACTCCAATTAAACCCAGGTATGTCTCATTTAATAATATCTATGGTAGAAAACATCAAAAGAGCAGTTGTCTCTGGAAGTTGGGCATATTGACTGGAACAGGCCATGAGGGAACTTTCTGAGGTAATAGTAATGCTCATGTCTTGATAGGCATCTGAGCTACCTAGATGTATGCATTTTTCAAAACTTGGCAAATGCTGAATGTACTTATGAGCTTTGAACATTTAATTGCATACAAATTTTACGTAGAAAATTCTAATAAATGTTAGTTTATTATTGGCATCTAGTTAATGATATGCAAATTAAAGTATTTAGCTAGAATTCACCTTGAAATGTATCAGTAAAATAAATGGATTAATGGATGGATAGATATGGGATAATGCAAGTATAGTAAAAGACTGATGGTAGCAAATGTTGATAGCTAGCACTATTCATATGGTGGAAAAGTGGAAATAAGCTGCCTGCACTGTACTCAATGTGGCCCCTCAAATTTATATGCTGAAATCCTAACCTGCCCCCCAGATGTGATGGTATTAGGCACTAGAGTCTTTGGAAGATAATTAGGTCATGAGAGTGAAGGTCCCATAAGTAGAATTATAAAACAGCCCAGAAGCTCTCTCAGCCCTTCTGCCATGTGAAGACCCCGAGAGAAGACAGCCATCTATAAGCCAGGAAGCACATGCTCACCAGAAACCAAATCAGCTGTTCTTCAATCCTGAATTTGCCAGCCTCCAGAGCTGCAAGAAATAAATGTTTATTATGTCATCCAGTCTATGGTATTTTTTGTTATAGGAGCCTGAATGAACTGAGACACAACCCAAATATTCATCAATTGATGAATACATGAACAAAACATAGTATATCCAAACAATGAAAAATTATCCAGCCATAAACGGAATGCAGTACTAACACATGCCGCAGCATGAATGACCCTTGAAAACAACACTATGCTAAAGTGAGGAAGCCAGATGTGCAAAGCCACATATTGTATGGTTCCACTTATATGAAATGCCCAGAATAGGCAAGTATATAGAGACAGAAAATAGATTCATAGTTGCCAGGGACTGGGGAGTGACTTCTAATGCATATAGAATTTCCTTTATGGGGTGATGAAATGTTCTGGAATTAGATAATGGAGACGTAGGACAATCTTGGGAACACATGAAAAGTCACTTAATCATACACTTTCAAATGATGAATTTCACATTATGTGAATTCTATCCCAATGAAATGACCCAAACAAATATAATCTTAAGCCATTAAGGATAGATCTAGAGAGTGGGTACATAGCTGCCAACTTTAAAATCTTTTCAGTTTCTCTATCTGGAAAAAAAAATGTGAAAAAAATTAGGGGCATGACTTTCTTAATATTATTCTCTATTTCATGTCCTGGATTTTAGTGGATCTTTCTTGCTTAGCAGAACATTGAGTCTGATTGCACCACGACTCACTCAGCTCACTTTATTAAGCAACTGACACTTAGGCAGGCACAAAAGAGAGACACAAAGGTGGCATGCCAACTGCTTTTAAGAGACACCCAGCACCAGCAGCCTGGAAGAGCAGATAATTATAAGAATGCACCTTCCAAACCCTGGAAGAAGACACTGCAGGGCGTGTGAACCCAGTCAAGGACTCCGAACCAGAAGGAGACAAAAAACAATGAAGGAGGAATGAAAGTAGCTCCTAGAGCCACCAGCCAGCCATGAGACTTTGACGCTGAGCCAAACTATTTGCTCAGTCTAGGATTTTGAAATTTTTTCCTACAAAAATTGACCCTATTCTCCAAATGTGACTGGCCTGAGATGTAGAGAAAATTGAGAGTTTCTGAATGGAAAATGGGAGCGGAGAGAAAAAGACATTTCTATGCACATAAATTTTGTTGTCTTACAGCATAAAAACTTGTTGGGACAGTAGTATCCTGTGTCTTCACCATGATATAAGCTTCTAAACATGCAGACATGGTTAAGATACATTAATGTAAAATTCATGCATTTTGGCCCTGAGCTATGATCCATTTATTGAGTTCCTATAAAGACATGCCTAGGGCTCCTGGGTGGCTCAGTGGGTTAAAGCCTCTGCCTTTGGCCTAGGTCATGCTCTCAGGGTCCTGCATGGAGGCCCACATCAGGCTCTCTGTTCAGCAGTGAGCCTGCTTCCTCCTCTCTCTCTGCCTGCATCTCTGCCTACTTGTGATCTCCCTCTCTGTCAAATAAATAATTTTAAAAATCTTAAAAAAAAAAAAAGACATGTCTAATATCTGGAAACTTACAACCCCTAGAAGTGGCATTCTTCCTGTGTGCTGAATCGATCAACTATGTGTGCTGAATCTTCCAACTATGGCAATCGGTTCCTGTATATTTCCTATTGAATGCGTAATTATTAGAAGTTCCCATTAAAATAGAAACATTAGGAAGAAGAAAATACTTATATTTGGAGTGATTGGATAAAATTTTGAAAATCTCCTCTGGAGACGAATGCCATGGGTAGTGTCAGAATCTGGTGCTACCAATAATTAACCCCTTCCTTTCCCTGCTGATTTGGGCAGTTAGAATTAGACTCACAGCTGGCTGATATAGATCAAAATATCTCCATACTGCAACCAAAAGCAGGATTGAAGTAATAGCTTAAGTATGCAGCCACAATGACTTTCTTAGTACTTTACTGTAGACTTAAACTAAGCCTCCCACATGGTTAGCCTCTCCCCCAGAGGCCAAGCTTGCTCCCCAGTACTAGGAGTAGGAGGGCAGACTCCGATGAGCCTGTAGGCAACCAGGCAGATCCAAACTTTATTTTCATCTCACATATTCACTAGGTAGATCTATCACCCCTCCTCTTGTAAGGTGTGAGGAAGGGGTAGAAATTACAAGCATTTTGTACATAATGTCCCCTGTTGAATGGAATAGAGTGAGAATTCATTTTCATTTTCATAAATATAAGAATCAGAGATTGTGTTCTTCATTCGATATCATTCTCTCCTAAATGTATTTTTATAGTAGTGTGTGTTTATGACATTTTATCATTTACAAATATCTTTCTCATAATTATCCCATTTGGTTCTTATAGGGTTCTGGGAACTTAGGAATGTGAAACAGAATTCTAAATAACTATGAGCATTGCAATTCTAAGATCTACACAGATTCCCATGACCCTAGTGTTCCAAAATTTGGGATTAAATAAATGTCACATTTGTCATAACGTTTCAGGACCATTTAACTTCCGTTTAGAACAATATGGTCCCAAACCAAAAAAGGCATTAAGAAGCAGAGGGTGAATCATAAGTGGGATCAGGTAGGTACAAGTAACCAAATGAATCATCATCCTTGATCTTCTTTTCCATTAGCATCATCCCGTCCAGAACCTGGGTCTACTTTCTCCCTAACCCTTCTGATTTGGTGACAAGTTTTAACACATCTATCTCCATTCCCTCACTCACTTATGACCTCACCCTCCACACCTACCACCATAAGTTTAGTTTCAGCCTTCATCACCTGCTCATTGGTTTCCTGCCGGAGGCCAGCTCCGGCTGAATGAGGGGCCCCTGAAGGAAAGATGGTGTCGGCGAATGGGAGACCCCCTGAAGATTCCTTTGCGATCACCTGCTAGGCATCTCTGCCTTGCCAGCTTTCAGTGTCTTTATTTATAGGCAACAAGTTAAAGATTCTCAAAAAGAAAAAATTTTTTTACAGAGAATGATTTTTGACTACACAGTGTCTTTATTAGAGAAACATAGTGCTTTTGTGAAACAGCGCTCTAATCAGTGGAACATATTTTTGCCGGTGCACATATCTACAATTTAGAGTTAACTCCTTCAACCAAACCAAGGACATGTTAATCAGTAAGGTTTTTTACGGTTTTTTACATTTGGTGCCTAGACAATAAAGGGTAGACTAATGATATGGTGTTTTTTAAGCAGGTCTTACAAACAAGAAGGCAATTGAAAGGCTTAGATGAGTTGTGTACAAAGTTTTAGCTACATTATTAATACAATGTCCAAAGGTTAGTCTGTTTGGCATCACAGAGAAAGATAACTTATTTTGCAAAGGTAAAAGCATTTGCTTAAGCCTCTTTTCTATGACTGGGTGCAGAACTCTTTATTTATGGATCCCTTGTGTGCGTGGCAATGTTCTTGTTAGTACAGTTTTATTTATTACATTGTGCCCTTTATTTAGCCATTCAAGAGCCCTGACCATCTCCTTCACAGAGCTGCAGGGAATTTAAAGGAAGTTACAAAAAGTACATTCTTAAGGACTGTAAGGAATCTTGGTTTGGACTAGAGCATCCTGAGGCCCTGTTAAGAGTAATGTGCTTTTGTTTTTAGGATAAAAACCAATTAGTAAAAAGAGGAGATGCCAGTTCTGCACCATCGGCAGGAGCGAGGCTCAGACTGTCCTTTCCTCATTGTGACCCCGTCAGGTCTAGTGGGGTTATTTTCCCGTGGCAGGAGCTGTGCTTCTATTGTTACCTTCTCACTGAGACTTATGGAAGTCAGTGAGTTTTCCCGTGAGGCAGGAGCTGTGTTTCTACTGCCATCTTCCCCACGGTGACTCCATCAGCTTGCGAGATGGGGCAGCTCCCAACAGTTTCCCTAGGTCCAGAACCCTGCCTTATCTTGCCCATCTTCTACTTTACAGAAACAATGACCTTTTACATGCATAAATCTGTTTACCACCTTTCCTCATTCTCAGCGGAAGATGCTGCTAATGAGGCAAATCTATAAACAGCTCAAATCCTATTTTCCTTAACACTCCCAGCTTAGGGGCACCTGGGTAGCTCAGTCAGTTAAGTGTCTGACTCTTGATTTCAGTTTAGATCATGATCTTGGGGTCCTGGGATTGAGCCCTGCATCGTTCCCTGCTCAGCAGAGAGTCTGTGTCTTTCTCTCCCTCTCCTTCAACATCTCCCCATCCCCACTCATTCTTCCTGTCTCTCTCTCTCTCTCTCTCTCTCTCTCTCTCTCTCTCTCTCTCTCAGCTTAAGAGGCAGCTGAGTTCCCCTAACTCCCTTGCACCTAGTAGGGGCAATGGTGTTCAATCATGCCACTAGTGATGAGGAATTCTACTGAATGGCTTCCAGAAAAGTTTTACTCTTTCAGTAAAGGGCATCTATGTAGTAAATCCTTCCAATACCAGCCAGTGCTAGCTCTAAGAGGGAGAGAGTGCTAAGAATATTATTCTTTTTCTCTGAAATGCTTTCACAGAAATAATATGTTTGCATTCTTATCTAATGTGACCCCTTGGCAAGTGCCCTTGCCTTCCTCTATGATCTTGTATGGATTCCAGTTATTACCTTTCTGACACACACTTCTATCCATGGCTGAAATTTTCAGCTCAGCAAAGGTACTATTTATCCATATAGCTGTTGAGAACAACAGTTATGCTCATGGATTCTTAATTTTTCCCTCAGCTTTATAGACATATAGTTGACATATAACATTTGTAAGTTAGAGATGTACAATGAAATGATGTGATATATGTAAATATTGCAAAATGATGACCACAATAATATTAGTTAATACATTCATCCCTTCACATAGTGACAATTTGTGTGTGTGCACGAACTTTTAAGATCTATTCTCCTACAACTCCCCAATATATAGTTTTGTTATCTAGAGTCACCACGCTACACATTCTACTTTCAGAACTTATTCATCTTATAACTAGAAGTTTGTACCCTTTGACTACCTTCACCCATTTCCCTACTCTCCTCAACTCCCTGCTTTCCAGTAACCACCAATCTGTTCTGTTTCTATGAATTTGATGTTTTTAGATTCCATGTATGTGTGAGATCACCAGTATTTGTCATTGTCTGTCTGACTTATTTCACTTAACATTGTGCCCGTGAGTTTCATTCACAGTGTCACGAATGGCAGGATTTACTTCTTTTTGGCTAAATAATAGTCTGTTGCCTGTATCTACCACATTTTCTTTATCCATTTATTTGGTAGTAGACACCTAGGCTGTTTCCATGTCCTGGCTATTGCAAATAATGCTGCAGTGAACATGGGAATGTGTAGATCTCTTCAAGATAGTGATTTCAATTCCTTTGGCTATACACCCAGAGGTAGAATTGCTGGGTAGTTCCAGTTTTAATTTTTTGAGACACCTCCATACTACTTTCCATAGTGGCTGCACCAATTCACATTCCCACCAACAGTGCATAAGGGTTCCTTTTCTCCACATTCTTGTCAGAACTTGTAATCTCCTGTCTTTTTTATATTAGCCATCCTGACAGGCATGAGGTGATATTTCATTGTGGTTTTGTTTATCATTTCTTTGATGATTAGTGACACTGAACATGTTTTTTGTGTACTGTTGGGCATTTATATGTCTTCTTTGTAAAAATGTCTGCTCAGGATATTTGCCATTTAAAAAAATCTGGTTTTTTTGTTGTTGTTGCTGTTATTGAGCTGTATGAGCTTCTTATATATTTTAGATTTTGAGGTCACTGTTTAAGCTCCCTGGTTTTGTAAAGCCAGAGGCTCTACTTAATAGTTGGCCGGTATTGTTGGCCTGTATCCCTGCCTAAGCACAGCTGTGGGATGAGCTCTACAGCTGCTCAGACTCCTTGGTCAGGCTTCCAGGTCAAGTGGGACTAGAGGCTATACAGCAGGGCTGCCAACCTACTTCCCTGATGGGGTGGGGTTATAGAATGGGCTCATTGCCTGCATGACTTGTTGATCGGAGACCTGAATTAGGCAGAACTGCCCAGCCAGCTCCCTGGTCAGATGCAGCCATTGCTTCAGCTCTGGACAGAGCCGTTGGCTAGGAACTCTGCTCAGGCAGTGCTGGAGGAAGAATGTGGTCCTCTGGGATCCGAGTGCTATTGCTATAGACCTTCTCCCGACTCCCCTCTCTCTATCAAATCCCCAGTGGTCAAGCCTTGAAGATTCCCCCAGGGATCCTCAAGGAGGCGACACCTGAATGGGGCTCCCAGGAAGTGTCCCACAACCCTGGGGAACTGTATGTCTGAAGGGACAGAATAAGACTGACTTCATCTTGTGTGCTGCGCTCTCCATCTTGTGTAAATCCCAGCTTGACCCCTCCCCAGAAAAACCGCACCTGAATATTGCCCAACCCTGGCCTAGCCCACCTTACGCAACTGATGTTTAGCCAAGCAGTATAAGTCACTGACATCACCCCGCCTATTGCCACCCACCCCCTATAAAACTATTGTACTCCTGAAAACCACACTTTTTCTCTTCATCTCACTGCTGCTTTGGTGGGTGTGGGAGACTGAGCCCGAGCTAGCTCGAATAAAGGCTTTTTTGCTTTTGCGTCGGACTTGGTGACTCCCTGGTGGTCTTTGGGGATCTTGAAATATGGGCATAACATGTCCACCTTGGGATCCCTTTATCCATTGGCAAAAATGTAGGCTCAGGGGGGCCCTCTCAGTATGGCACAGAGCCAGTCTGGAGAAGGGGAGATGTGGTCAGTGTGTAGCCACTTCTCCATACCCTTCTAATGCAGTCCTTCTGGGTTTCTGTGGTCCAAAGGGGTGCTTCAGCCTCACTTAAGTTCTGGGATTCAATGAAAATGTCTTGGAAATGGAATATCTTGTCTAGAATAGTTGCTAGTTGGTCTTTTTGTGAGAGAGATTGGATTCTGTCATGATCTATGTGACAAGCTTCTTGACCTCCATTCCTAATGTCATTTGAAAGGTAAAGAAACACAAGACTAGTCCTGGTGCTTAGAAATTGAATCATGTTTATGGTTAGCCCAAATTTAGTACATAAGTTGAACTTATGACCTACTCAAAAGTACCTTTGGGAATATATACTACCAAAATTTTAGAATAGTATTGTTTCTTCATCATTTTTATGACTTTTCTTGGGAACATATAAATTTAAATCCAGGCTTGCTATCACCAGAATACTTCTGAGTGGAAAATTAATAAAGTTCTGCTTTACAGTCTTCTCCTACCCATCATTTGCATCTTCAGATCTAGAAATATATCCAGTAGAGTCCTCATTTAACTTCCTGTCATATTGAATCATTTGAATAACAATCCAATCCTTAAAATCTTTTTTTCAACAGCTTTTGAAAAAGAAGAGTTTCAGATACATTACAGTTTTTTAATGGAACCACTGCTCTAAGATTGAAAAGAAATGTGGTATAACCATGCAATATTAATCTTTGTTCATGTCTGTACATTGGTAGAAGAAAAAATATACTCAACTGAGACAAAATGATGGACATTTTGCTCTCCAGACCCTCAATTGTATCCTCTGAGGTTACTTCTGGATTACAAGATAAGCAAACCCATTATAGTAAAGTCCAGATTCCAGTTCAAACCACTTGTAGTCTCACCTGGAACTACCAGTAATGGTAGAATGCAATCCATTATGCACAGGCTTTTTGCCTTCAAGCAATCTCACCTAAGCCATTTCAAAAGATTTTTTCCTTACAGACGAAGTTGTAGTTTCTTATCATATTAGTCAGCAGTTACTAAGAGGTTGTGTCATCTGTAACTCAGCAGTGCATGATCTGAATTCCTCTATGCTTGTTCATTTCACCCAGGTAACTTCTAGCTAGGGAATGACTAAAACAGTAGCCTACTCTACCAATCCCTTTCTGAGCCTGGGACTAGAGTTTTTGATGAGCATCTACTGGGCTCACTTTAATTTTTCCTCTAAATTTCTACAGGAAATTCTAAATCTGAGTTCCTCATACAGGGATATTCCTTATGTTCAGTCATGCAGGCCACATTTGCTTTACCATATAGCAACGCCACAGGCTGTAGCCAGATTTTCTAAGTATCTAAACCACTACCAGAGGAGAGGAGCTTTGCTCCACTGCAGGTATTAAATAGACAACCCTCAACTCTTCCCTTTGTGCATATTTGTGTGCCTTCTTCTCTCCTTAGAGTGTTATTGACTTCCATACAGCAATGTGGTCTTCAATTTGAGAACTTCAGTCAGAGAATGGTGAACAAGGCCAGCAAATGTGGTCTTTCCTCAGATGGGATGAAAATCATGAGGTTCAGAGAGCAATGAGTCCTCACAAGCCTCTATCATTGTCCTTATATGCAATAAATCAGCTTACTTCCATATGTGCTGGAAACCCCTGGACATCCCCTTTGGCAGGCTCTTGAGTATACAACTTCTACTTAATTCCAGAGTCTTCTGTGTTTATTCTTCCTTATAAGATGTGATTTGCTAGATGTCCATCAACATATGAATAGATAAAGAAGATACGGTGTACATACTTACAATGGAATGCTATGCAACCATCAAAAAGAATGAAATCCTGCCATTTGCAATGATGTGGATAGAACTGAAGGGTATTATGCTGAGCAAAATAAGTCAATCAGAGAGAGACAATTATCATATGATCTCCCTGATATGAGGAATTTGAGAGGCAGAGCAGGCGGTTGTGAGGCATAGGAAGGGAAAAAAATGAAACAAGATGGAACTGGGGAGGGAGACAAATGATAAAAGACTCAATCTCAGGAAACAACCTGAGGGTTACTGTGGAAAAAATAAAAATTAATTTAAAAAAAGGAGAAAAATGAGGCTGAGGATGGGACAAAAGGGAGGGGAGAAAAAAGCAAAATAAAAGTAAACCTTGTATATACTGATAAAGATGGTGTGCCTTGAAAAAAAAAAACATGGTTCCTATTACTTGCCTCCAATTATCTGATGCTTTTCTATGGTGAGGTCAATTTTGACCTAAGCCAAATAACAAGCTAGCAATTGCTTTTCAAATGGGCAGTTTTTAAGTACAAAACTTAAGAGGTGTCCTTTGAGTAATGTATTTTATTTTTGTCAAAGCTCTAATACTGTGTATATTGTGGTTGCATTTATTTCTAATATCATCTGAAGAAAAGAATGAGACTATCTGTGCCACTGTTTTTTGTAAATTTTTTAAAAAGATTTTATTTATTTGTCAGAGAGAGAGAGAGAGCACATGCGCACGAACAGGGAGAGGGGCAGACACGCAGCTGACTGAGCCACACAGGCATCCCTTTGTAAACTCTTAACATTTGTTTCTGCTCAAAACATTCACTTAAATTTAAATTTCTTTTGGTGAATTGTGTCCGACAATATTTCCAGGAAAGGAATATGACGTTTTCCGAAATAACTCACTTCTCACAGTTGGAGCGATGTCGCTCATCCACATAATCGTTGCTGGTTCACATAATTCCCAGATTGGGCTGGCCTTCACATTTCAGAGCAGTCATCAGCCACCATTTTCTTATAAGGGTTCCCATAGCCCTTGGCCTCCTGAGAATCCTCTAAGGGGGTGTTTCTCATGATAGTCAGGACTGTGGTGCTTTCACTTGCTTTTAATATTGTTCAGGTTTAATCTCATCTCATTAAATTATGACAACATGTCAGTAAATTCGAATATTTCTGTACCAAAACAGTAAATTCACAGTAGTTTCATCCCATGGGAATGCCAGTGTGCTTAGCTGGGCTCCAACATGGAGATTGAAAAGAAATCCTCAAGACCTCAAATGGCGTATTAATCCCCTTTAGACTTTCTACATTGTCTTTACCACTTCAGATATTGCTAAAGTTGTGAGTTAAACAAGTTTTATGGAGGGAGTACTCTTCAGAATGAATCTCTAAGATGGAGTGTGAAGCAAAAGAGGGTAGTAGAAAGAGGTTGGCAGGATGTGACCTTAGGTACAAAATAGTCTGGACTGGAGACATGGGGGTGGGGGTGCACTGAAGCATAAACTGCACCACCAAGTTTTTCCCTTTTGAGATCAGGGGTTGGTTGTCATACCTAGTATCAACTAGTCACTCATTGTCTGTAGACTGTGGTGGGGAAGTTGGAGTCTCCCACAACAGTGACTACCACCATCCAAAGGCAATTGTCCAAGGAAGTAGGCAGGTGGGGCACTGTGAATCATTAATAGTCCACACTTAGAACAGTTCAGGCATGTGTGTTACTGCCAGTAAACACAATTGGGAGAGGTTGTAATGCCATCAGTATACATGCCCTATTCCATCTCTTTCTCAAAGCATTATTGACTTCACAACTCTAATAATGTATTAAAGAGGAAATGGAAAAGGGTTTGGAAATGATGTTGATGAAATGATAGGTCTACACGTAATAGGAAGGAAGTTGATGTTATCTTTTCAGTCACTCAGGCTCCCCTCAGACAGGTGGATGCACAAAGAATCATAAGCGTAAGCCTACAGATAAGTATGGGAACTCACCAGTTAGAGCAGAATTTTCAAAATCTGGTGGCAGAAAAGTTGTCATAAAAAACATATACAATTTGAGCTTTTTAGCAGGCATTCCTTTAGAAAAATCATTACCGGTGCCCAATCAGAGATGATTTTTTTAAAATTTTTTTGGGCATAGTTGTCACACAATGTTACATTAGTTTCAGGTGTACAAAATAGTTCTTCAATTTCTTTATGCATTATGCTATGCTCACCACAGGAGGTAATTCTGGCATAAAATCTGGGACCAGCAGTTCTTTATTTCTATATAAAGATGAGAAAATTGATCTCCAATGTACACATTTGTTATATATTATAAGCACTTCATCACTACATGCTAGGGCTCTTACACTAATTTGTCTCCAGATTGCTCTTCCTCTCTTGGACTCTAAGTTCCTTAAAGGTAGAGTATGTGTGTCTTACCCATTTTTGTACTTTATTCCCAGTTGAAAGTCATTATACTTTTGTTGCATAAGTGAGGAACTAAATAGAGTACTAAGGAAATGTTCTAAGGGTCCACAGTTCCATTGGCATGAGTCATCATTACTGTGGGAATAAGTGTGTAGGATTCTAGGGTACTTTCAGGTTTTCAGGGAATGATTGTCTCTTTTCCAGTAACCAGCCATCAACATTTATGGAGGCAGTTTCAGTTTTCAAGTTTGTTTGGCTCACACCATTTCACTTCCTCAGATTAGCCAGCCAAAGTTGAGTTCTCATTATGTCTTCATTCTTAAACACAAAGGGTAAAAGGTACAGCCAGGAAATAAGTAGTCAATGAGATTTCCCAGCTCAAGCAGAAAGAAATTCTTTGGAAAAATAAATGATAGCTAGTTTCCTGTTTGACTGAAAGAATGAGAAGTGAAAGTAAACCTACATATGTGAGTATGACAGAATAGTTTTTAGGGTGATTGACACGCATTATAGTTGAATAGAACCTAAAAAATCAGGAATTCAAATCTTTTAGTTTCAGAAATTAAGTGGCGATATTGAGTGTTTTCCTTATTAACAATAAACTATGTTTTTCCTTGGGGGGTGCAGCAGGAGTTTTAGTAAAATACCAAAGTGATTTTTTTTTTTTTGAAATTTGCCTGTATTAGGGAACTTCACAGAAACAGCACCAATAAGAGATATACATATGTATGCATATATATCTCTTGTTGGTTCTCTTCTCTCTGTATATATATTATGCTATGTTCTCTCCATCTAAATATATATATTTATAATTCATATTTTATAAATTTTATAAGTATAAACGTATATTTATAATTAATAATCATACATATAATATACAATATGTAATATATTTATTTAAAATTTATGTTTTATAAATTTTATAAATATAAATTTATATTTATAACTTATAATTATATATTTTTTTAAAGAGAGAGAGAGTTTGATTTTAAGGAATGAGTTTACATTTTGTAATGTAAGCTTACCTTTACATAAGGCTGGCAAGTTCAAAATCTATAGGGTGAGCTGACAGGTCCAGAGAAGAGTTGATGTTGCAGTTTTTGTCCAATGGCCATCTGATAATGGAATCCTTCTTGTTCTAGGAAGGTCAGTCTTTTTCTATCAAGGCCTTCAACTGATTAGATGAGATCCACCCTCAAATTATGGAGGGAAATGTGCTTAGCTCAAAGTCTACTGATTTAAATATGGATCTCATCTAGAAAATATCTTTACAGAAACTACTAAAGCAGTACTTGATCCAAATATCTTCATAGTATGGCCTAGGCAAATTGACCCATTAATCATCATATTGCCCCAATCCTTTATAAACCTGTCAAATATTCCACTCCTTTTCTTCTCTCATGTTTCATAGTATATTTTCTCCTATTCTGAGTCTTGTGCATTTATCCACCAGGTCACCATTTAATTCTTATTCTTAAGTTTTCCTGGTTCAATGTATTTCACACATCTATCATATTCTTCCCTGAACTAGTTGGAAAGTAAAACATCCTGTGATTTTGCCCCCTCTACCATTAAAACATAATTATTTGGGGAGTTGTGTTTTTAAGAATGCTGAGGTTAAGATCATATCAAGAAAAACAATGATGAATGAATAATGATGAGTGAATGTCATCTGACATTGCAAATGTATGATTCATATAATAAAGCTCACAATTCAGGTTACCACACACCACTAATCAAGGGAACTAGTCAGAAAAATTTGGGGTATATAATTTCAATGTTTTCTCCATCCCAAGAGTTTACTTTGAGCAGATAACATTGGTTTATAGGTTTGGAGATCTTTTAAAGGATATAAAGAAAACAAATAACTTAGGAAATTGGAGCTCTCTTGCTTCACAACTTTGGTTATTGTTCCCCTTAACCTGAACTTTCACCTGCCAAATTCTAACCCCCTCCATCAAGGCATCAAAAAAAAAGAAAGAAAGAAAGAGAAAAAGAGAGAAAGAGAGAAAGAGGGGAAAAAAGAGAGAAGATAAAGAAAAAGAAATAAAGAAATAAGAAGAAAGAAAGAAAGAAAGAAAGAAAGAAAGAAAGAAAGAAAGAAAGAAAGAGAAAGAAAGGAAAAGAAAGAATGAAAGAAAAGAAGTAAAGAAAGATATATCACATTTTCTTTATCCATTCACCTGTTATGGACACACAGATTGTTTTTGTCTCTTGGTTCCATGAATAATACTGTAGGACTGCAGATATCTCTTCAAGACACTGATTTTTGTCAGATGAGATCCCTGACAGAGACGTGGCAGCCCATGTGCTGATTACCGTGAGCCCCACCCACTTCTCAATTTCTAGCTGGCCCCAGGATATCTGTCTATCCACGCCAATTTTTCCAAAGTTCCCCATGATACGAGGCAGAAGGGGATCTCCCAGTGAGCATTCCAGAAGCCAGGGGAAGCCGGCTACCAGACAGAAGTGAGACCCCTCTCACTGTTGACACTGGGCCAACCTGGTGAAGAGCCAGTGTGGTCCAATGAAATTGCTCCATTTAATCCTTCTGATACGGCTTTTCTATGTTCTTTTTCCTCAAGAGACTGCTCAGCCTTACCTCCAGGTTCTGAGATTTTCACAGAAGCATTCTTGTCTGTGGATAGTTTGTTTCACAGAAGCATTCTTGTCTGTGCATTCTTGTCTGTGCATTCTTGTCTGTGGATAGTTTGTTTGTGAAGAAAAATAGTTCCAAGGACCTTCCATTCTGCCATCTTTGTTGATACCACTGTGAAAATTCTGGTTATTGTTTTTGTGAGAACATTTAGGCAGAATCCTGTAAGGTGTATTATATTAAGTCTATCCCTGGAAGAGAATCCATGTTTCATCAGGCTGAAACTTTACACAGACCGTGCAAATCAACCGAGGAGCAGTTAATGATTCGGAATAGGGACAACTTGAGATTTTGATCACTGTTTCCTCTTAGAATTACTATTTTAGTCACTATTAGCTCTGGAAGAACAAGCATAATTTTTCATATTAATGGCTATAGTTAAAATCCAGGAATAATTTCATATTTTTATTAAATGTTATTCTTGGATTTAGGGTTTTTTTTTTCTTCAAGACTTTGCTTATGGTATCCCATGTTAATTAGGAGTAATAAACTTAGATGAGATATTGTAATACATTTGGGGGATTTATTTCATGTTAAGAGCTGTAGGGGAAGGGAGGAAAAACTGAAGTATTCAGAGAGGGAGCCAAATTGTGAGAGACTCTGAGAAACAAACTGAGGGTTGCAGAAGGGAGGGTGGTGAAATAGGGTAGCCAGGTGATGGATATTATGGAGGGCACATGTTGTGATGAGCACTGGATGTTATACACAACTGATGAATCACTGAACAATACATCAAAAATAAATGATGTACTATATGTTGGCTAATTGAACATAATAAAAAAATAAACCAAAAAAATGCCTTGATGTAGAGATATGAAAATGCTAGATATGAGTGGTTAACTATTATTGTATTATCACTAGTCCTAAATGTCATGAAGCTGAGAAAGTCACAATTTTTATGCCAATTTGTGATAAAGAATAAACAGCCAGAAAGTCTATTGCTATGGGAGTAGGCATGATGTCATGGTGGATGGTAGTACTGTTTTCTGGTATAGGGTAAAAATCCTATTATATTGAGAAAGGAATAATGCTATAACAGGAATTAGATCCTCTATGAAGAAAGTAAATCATGAATGGAGGCCAACCTCAACTGGTTTTATAGATGCTACTGTAATTAATCCTAATGAAGTTAAATTGCTGAAAGAACTTAATATAAAATAAGCTTATGGTTATTTTGGTTATGATTAGAAATATTTGTAATATGAATAGCATTGAGATAAAAGTATTTTCAAATTTGATAGACTAACTGGGTTATCAATATGGATAAGAGTGTGGAACATAAAAACTGTCAAAAATCTATGAGAAATATAGACTTATTTCAAAAAATTTGTAAATAATTAAAAGTTACTTAAGCTGATTATGAGGTCATATAAACTATAGTTAATAGGAAATTTAAATTTTTTGACAGATCATTTTATTGTTAGTAATATAAGTACAGATATAAAAACGATTAACATTGAAGTACCCTAGTAGATTGGTCACATAAGGCTATATATATTTGACACTATTACTAAGAAGGCAAAACTTACACTGGAATTTGAGATACAAAAGCTAATAAAATAAATGGTATTAAAGTCATTGATGTTAAATATTTGTTTAGGGTAAGCAAAGCTATATCAAGATAATGTTATGCACTCCAAGTTTAATAGTGAAGATATTTGGGACTGGTAGATGAAAAGTCACATTATAGCTACTATGAAACTAGTGAGAAGGGTGCATTAGATATAATGGCATGAGTGAGTCATAATCTAATGAGTCAGTATTAATTGTTTGTTGGTACACTACTTTATTCATTTAAGTCTTTTAAGAATGAGCTCTTAATATTATAAGAACAAATGGCAGAACAAGCATAATTTGTGATTATATATTCAGAATACTCAAATTTGTGAAAATAAAAAAAGTGATAACTTGATTCCTGGGTTAAAGGGCAGGAAGGCAATAGCTAGTAGGAAAATTTTTGTTGGAAATAAGTGTGTAGATTCTAATCAAGTCTATATTCAGATAGTGGTTTTTCTGTATATGCATTTAATTATCATAGTCATAATATAATAATAACAACTAATACTAAAGCTGATACTTCACGAGTAATAGTGATGCTATTTGTAAGTTTATTCTTCTACATTAGCCTGAAAATAACTAATTGGAAGTTGAAGTTGGTTGTTATAAATAGGGTTATTCAGAGACGTAGAATTTAGAACCAGTAAGATTTTATATATATATAATACAAAATATATATAATATATACTATATGATAATGTAAGATGTTTATATACATATATATGTATGTGAGATATATATCTAGATAGATAGATGATAGATAAATAGATAGAGATTTATTATAAGGAATTAACTCATATAATTATTGGTAAGTCATATGAGGCTGGTAAATCCCAGATTTGCAAGGTGAATGAGCAGGCTGGTGATTCAAGAGATGTGGTAGGTCAACCCAGTATGAGTCTAAATGGCTTCAGAAACAGGAGAGCCAAAGAGGGAGTTGTAGTATGAAGTCTGGCAGCCTTAAGATCCAAGAAGAGTCAGGATTTCACTTTGAATCTGAAGGTAGGGAAAAAGTCGGTCCTAATCTGAAAGTTAGTAGGAAGAATTCCCTCCTACATAAGGGAGGATCAGGCCTTTCACTAATTGAATGAGGCCCATGCCTATAAGGAAGGCAACCTACTTTACTCAGTCAACCAATTTAAGCGTTAACCTCATCTAAAACCACCCTCACAGAAACACCCAGAATGTTTGACCAAATATGGAAGCACCCTGTGCTCCAGTCAAATTGACAAAATTAATGATGACAGCGTCATAACTCTACTAAAGTAGAAGAATACAATTTTAACAATAATTAATGTGAATGAAATCTGAAAAAGGGCAATATTAAATGGCAGCTTCCTGTCTAAAATGGTATATATATGTACATATTCATATAGACAGATAAATATTAATTATAACATATTAATTTAGTTGCAATTTAATTATTCTTAATTCTTTTAGGGTATATTAGAAATGGTCTCTCTCATATATGAAACATAATCCCATCTTTCAAAAAATGTTGAGTCATACCTACCATTGGAAATGGTGGAATGGTGTTTTGAGTATTCATATATTTGTAGCAACATTAAACAAAACTCTTGGAAAGCAATGGACACAATTAGTCTTTTCATTATTCATATATTATAAATATATTGGTTTATATTATTAGTATTAGTAAGCCTAATCTATTACTTAAATTTTATCATATGATTCTGGTGGCTAGCCCACAATTTACCACCATAATACCCCATAGGGATGCGGTTAAGCACAGTGTGGTAAACCTCTTCAAAGAGGGCATGAGGCCAGCTTCATGTGACCTTTTGTAAACTCAAAGGTAGTTTTAAAGATGATGAGCATTGAAAAGTCCTAACATTGCTAATGAAAGGGCCATGACCAGGTTTCTATGTTTACGAGTATAAAATAGCATTTTTAGCACTTAGATTCAGATTAAACTTTATAACTCATTTTTTAAAAGTTATGTTGTCAGGAGTTTAAGTGCTATGTCAACACTGACAAAATAAAAAACTTAAGTCTATATGCATTTAAAAATATTTCTGAAAAAAAATCCAAACTACTGAAATAGAAAAAAGATGTAATGATGAAATTTAAATACTTGCTATTGAAAAGAAATATTGTATTACTTTTTTTCTCCTTTTCCTCTTCTCCAATATTATATTACTCATATAGCTCCCTAAGATTATCAGGTGCTAGCAAGTAATTGTTTATTTGGGATGAAAATTTTAATATTGAAGTGTCAGGAAAACATGTTTTATTATGTCTTTTATTTTTAATTTGTAAATGATGCCTTTAAGAGTTGACAAGATGAAAAAAATCCAGTTACAGGTAATTACATTTATAAATATAAATTTATATTTAAAATATATTAATATTTCAATTTGTAATTATCCACATGCTTATTAATGAGCATGTGTATATTTATGAGGGTATATGTGTATTAGATGCATATTTGAGTATATGTGTATTGTATATGAACATGAATAATGACATGTGTGATGTGTATTATTGGATAAAATTTACATATAGAATTTTTGTGTCTAGCAGGCATTAGTTAAATAACATCTTACAGAAAATACTGCTGATGACAAATATTTAATTAAAGCCTGCTACAGGTATTTAACTGTATTAAGGTCTTTGGCAGCCCTTGCCCACCCTAATTTTAAGCCTATCAAATGAAAGGCCCTATAATTGAGTGTGGCTATGAGTTGATTGTCTTTAGCCCATGATTACATCATAGTTAAGAGAAAATGGGAAATTTTAAATGGGAAGTTTCTGAAGAAAAAAACCAAACGTCACTTTTAAGTATAGGATTGTGGAGAAGGGTTTTGTGTGAATGAGTTGCTGGTTTCTTGATACTTGGTTAGTAAAGAATTACACTGGAGATAATATGAATAGTGATAAAGACTTTATAATGGTATAGGATATGTACAATTAAATATTTAGTCCTGTGTTATTCAAAAATTTAACTACTAGAATTTAGAAACCATTTTATTTTATTCTATTTCTAAAGATTTTATTTATTTATTTATTTATTTATTTATTTATTTATTTATTTATTATTTTAGAGAGAGAGAGAGCACTTGTGCTTGGGGGTGGACACAGAGGGACAGGTAGAGGGAAAAAAGTCCCAAGCCGACTCCTTGCTGAGCTCAGAGCCTACCCTGGCAGTGAGGCCTGATCTCACAACCCTGCCTGAGATCATGATCTGAGCCAAAACCAAGGGTCTGACACTTAACAGACTGAGCCTCTCAGGTGCCCCTAGAAACCATTTTAAATAGCAAAGGAAATCAAAATACAGAATTATTGATTAAATAAGAATTTTAAAACAGAAATGAAATTGCTGTAAAATGTCTACTCTCCTAAATTAATCTATGAATGTAGTTTAACAAACTAATAAAAATAAAAATATTAATAGGTTTGGGGGAAGTACTGGTGATATTTTTGTTTTTTTAAGTTTTTTTGTATGTTATTCTTAAAGCCAATCAAAATTTGTTGAAGTATATGTTAAGTTACTTTCACAGATGTCTTATGCATAGTCTAGATGAATGGTCTTTATTGTTTCAAATGCTTCCACATGGCCATGTTACATTTTAATTATGGTTTAAGTAACAGCGGACTCATTAATTCAATCAAAATATAATGCATATTTTATTTAATGCTAGCAGAGCCAATTAAAAGGAAACATTCACAAGAATTACATTTATATTATCTACATTGAAAAATAGTATTTTAGGAAATATAACTCTATCAGAATTCAATAAGAGCAACTGTAGAATCAATTAAATAAATACAGTTAAGTTTTTTAAAAAGATCAGACTTTTCAAGAGATTTGCAAATGTCCTGCTGTGATGTAGGGTGTTGGGGTTTGGCTGCTTTGAAAGCTGAATCAGACCTGCATTGACTTTGGATCCCTGAGACCTAACAGCCTAATCCTTTTATTCCTCTGGGACCTCAAAACCTAGGGCACCTTCTGATGCTCTAGGATTTGTGGCTATAGAACAGCAGAGCCAAAAATGCAGATCTAGAAAGATAGACTTTAAACTCACTTCAATAATTTCCTTTTTTTGTTGTGATCATTTTCTTTTCTTAGTTCATTGAGTTTTTTTCTCAGTCAACAAAGCCATCAAAAGGAAACATTCTAGAGCTTTTTCTCTCGTGGGAGATAACCTCATGTTGATAAAAAGAAGTGGATTTTTCTAATTCTTTCTCAAGGTCCTTTATTCCAGGATATTTGTATACCAAACAGCCTTGGAGGAGAGATAATGTCTGCCTCCAGAGCAAAGGGCAGGCAGGCTTACTACCCAGGAAGAAGATCTGGTTCTTCAAGTTTGGAGTTCTGGTCTGACAATCCACTGTTTGTGCAGGCACCCTCTGGGCACAGCTGCATCATCCTAGTGGAACTTGAGGGACAAGGGGAACTGACACAAACATGCTGATGTTCATGTTATTTGCTGTGCCATGAATGAGAACATCCTTTTCTCTGGTCTAGGAATCTCGTCTTCCCACAGCACCCGTGAAACTATAACAGATTAACTTGTCACCTTGCAAGTAAGGAAAAATCTCAGACCTTTTATAGTTCTTGACATTAAACTAAAATTTATATATTGTGTGATTCTATTTATATCAAGTTCAAAAGCATTAAAGCTAATATGTGGTGTTAGAAGTCAGGATAGTTTCCTCAGAGAGTAGAGGCATTGCTTGGGAGAAGCATTAGGGGAGCTTCTGGTGTGCGGGCCATGTTCTGTCTCTTGGTCTAAAGGATGCTGACTACATAAATTTATGTAAACTTCACTCATATTCAACAATCTTTGCACTTACTCCCCCCTTTGCACTTACCCTCTTCTATGAATGTTTTACTTCTATAAAAGTTCAACTTAAAATTAAAAAAAAAAAGAAAAAGGAGAGGTAGTGACCAGGATTTCCACATTGATGAATTAAAAAACATGTGGAACTAATTATCCACAACTCAAAGAAAAAGGAAAAAGAACTGAATATTATTACCCAAAAGATAAAGAAAATGGAAGAGAGGTCCAAGAAGAAAAACATGGTTTTAGTTGAGATTTCAGAAGTTGAGGGGACTCAAAGAAGACACATGTTGGGATATATACTACTTGAAATTCAGAATTTCAAGGATAGAAAAATAATTTCTGGAATTTGTATAGTCAAGAAAAAGAAAAAAAAAACCCAACTGTATTTGTGACAGACTATTTTTTAAAAGATTTTATTTATTTTTTAAAGATATATATATAGATATATTTAAAGATTATTTATCTGACAGAGAGGAACACAGCTAGAGAGGGAACACAAGCAGGGGGAGTGAGAGGGAGAAGCAGGCTTCCCACTGAGCAGGGAGCCCGATGTGGGGCTCAATTCTGGGTCTCCAGGATCATGACCTTAGCTGAAGGCAGATGCTTAACAACTGAGCCACGCAGGCGCCCCATCACAGACTGTTTTTATAAGGTTCAGTGTCAGAACCAAATGAAATAGAAGCTTCATCATTTTGGGAAAAAAATAGTTATCCAAGAATACCAAGTTACCATCTATCTATATGGCAAGAGAAACAGTCTCAGATGTGGATAGATTTAAAAAAATATATAGCATTCAGTTACTTTACTGGAAAAAAAATATTGGGAGAAATATTCCAGCTGCCCAAGAAATAAATCTAAATCGACGTCCAAAACCCAGGAAGACATAGTGCAGAAGAGAAAATAACCACTGAAAGAACACTGAATACTTTTGATAGGCTTATGAATCCCTCAGAGATGGTCACATCACACATGGGACAATATAGTATCCCTCCTGCATCTCAGCCCTGCAAAGTGCCCGACAGTGGCCAATGGCTGTACATGATTCTGCCTTTTCTGAATGAGAGATCTACAAAGATGGAGAAGATCTGAATGAGAGATCTACAAAGACGGAGAAGATCTGAATGAGAGATCTACAAAGACGGAGAAGAAATCTTTGCGGTTGTTGGAGTTACGAGTCCGGAATAGACTAAAGACCCTCTTGGTACTCTCTCCTGCATGACGTCTCCAGTTTCTAGCTTATCTGCCTACCCTCTCACTATATATAAACAACTGGTGAAAAGCAACCCCAAGACAACTGAATCAGGTGAAACCAAGACTAATTTCTTAAGATCATCCTCTAAGTTCAGGCATTAGGGTTGTCTGAGGTCCAATCCTTTACTTACATCCCTCTGACATATTTAGTCATCAGATTTAGGCGAATCCATTCCCTTCCCTACATTCCTTCCCCAAAAGGAATACTAAAGGTACAGACGGATGGCGGTTTATATCCATGAAGCCACCTTCTTCTGCCATCCCCAGTGGAACATTCTGATAGATAGTAATGTGAAGAGGCCCAGGAAAAGAAGGCTCTGGACAAGCTACTAGAGCAGCCTACCTCAAATACATCAATCAGATTGATTTTATTTCCTATTCAGGCTTACAAAACACAACTCTTTGAACTGATCATTTTCACTTCTCTGTTTAAATGGTTTACCAAGAAAGAGAGGTTTCTGACACTTCCTGTTGCTGAATATGTACATTTAAATGGGAATAAGAATTTTATCTTGTTATGAAACTTTCCTATAGTGTATTCAAGCTGTTATAATAAAATGCCATAAACTGGGTAGCTTATAAATAATGATTTCTCACAGTTCTGGAAGTTGGAAGTCCAAGATCAGGGCGACAGCATGGTTGGGTGAAGGCTGTCTTCAGGTTACAGACTACGCATTCTATCATCATATGGTGGAAAGGGCTCTGGATCTCTCTGAAGTCTCCCTTACAAAGTATTGCTCTCATTTAGGAGGGCTCCACCATCATGAGCTAATCACCTTCCAAAGGCTCACCTATTAATATCATTACCTTGTGGTTAAACGTTTTCATATATGAATTTAAAGGGACATAAATATTCAGACTATAGCAATTCTCAAAGAGGTTGACATAAATGCCCTGTTCACAAACCATTCAATGACTTCCCCAATGTCTATTAAATATATTCCAAACCTGATAGACTAGCAGACTAACCATGCCCTCCTAGTGCTTGGAATATAGGAGGTCCAATGATATATCAGTCTTTATTTTCATATATAAGGACTTATCTCTTCTCCACCTCTGAGATATCTCTTCTATCTCATTGACCTATTGTTGATTCCAGGTGTTCTCTACTGAGGTTTAAATTATGAATTTGTCTACTGCTGCCCTAAATCTCTTAGTGTGTGTGTGTGTGTGTGTGTGTGTGTGTGTATTTTGAAGCTCAACTATTAAATCCATGCATTAAATTCCTAATTCCTATTGAGGATTTAATGTTCTATTTTTATCTCCTTTATTGGAACTTTATCTATAATTATTTATTAAATAATAATAATTTAGTGATTATAATAATATTTAATAATTGCTCTGGAGATTTTAATTTGCATCCTTAACTTATCACACTGTATTTTTTGAGATTTTATTTATTTATTTGAGAGAGAGGGAATGAGAGAGAAAGCACGAGGAGGGAGGGTCAGAGGGAAAAGCAGACTCCCTGCAGAGCAGAGAGCCCTCTATGGGACTCGATCCTAGGACTCTGGTATCATGACCTGCGCTGAAGGCAGATGGTTTTTTCTTTTTTTAAAAAAAAAGATTTTATTTATTTGACAGAGAGAAACACAGCTAGAGAGGGAACACAAGCAGGGGGACTGAGAGAGGGAGAAGCAGGCTTCCGGCTGAGCAGGGAGCCCGATGTGGGGCTCGATCCCGGGTCTCCTGGATCATAACCTGAGCCGAAGGCAGTCACTCAACCAATTGAGCCACCCAGGTGCCCCTGAAGGCAGATGTTTAACCTAATGAGTCACCCAAGCCCCCTCTCACACTATATTTTTATACTTCCATTTACCACTTACTTATTCTTTGGACTGTTACTGTCCTGTATTTTACTTCTGCATGTTCTATGAAATTCACATTATTATTTTCCTTTAAACAGTCAATTATCTTTTAAAGAAATTGAAAATAGGATTTCAAAGGTGTTTTGTATTTATACACATATTTCTCATGTTTTGTTTTAGTAGTCAGATTTGAAATAGTTTTTAATAGAAAAAGTCATGAACTTATGCTGAGATTTCCAACTCAAAACTGAGATTTCAGGATTTTGGACATTTTTAATTTTATTATTATGTTAAATTTTGTTGTGAAGGAAAAATTTATTTCTAAATATATTAACATAGTTATATATTTTCTTTATCTTATATTGCCATTTATTATTTATTTATTTATTATTTATTACTTTATTTTAAGTAGGCTTCATGCCCAGTGTGGAGGCCAATGTGGGGTTTAACTCATGACTGTGAGATTGAGATCTGAGCTGAGATTAAGAGCCTAACCAGCTGAGCCACCCAGGTGCCCCCACATATTTATCTTTAAGACAACAATATCAGTGTAACTGTGAGAAATAAAAAAAATGCAGATTAAAATACCTATGTGGTTATTTTTGTTCTTATAATCTCTATGGGGATGTATAGTTAAAACACTGATCAAGTCACAACATAATTAATCTATATGCATCATTATCAACCTGATGTGTAAGCTTGATCCAGTCTGTTTTCAGTTCAGGGCCATTTTTTTCTTTATGTATTGTTATTATAGTTAAGTAATATTATTACTTAACTATACAACTAATTTTCAAGATTCCAAAGTTAAAACACTATGCCAAGGTACATTCACTGGAGATCTTATTTCCATCCTTGACTATTCTATTCTGTTCTTTTCCCCCACCAAGGAGTAACCATATAAGTTAAATTAATAAATGATAAATTTAATGATTACAGGGATTAATCCAACATTTCTGGGTCAGCTTCAGCAGATAGATCTAAGGCATCATTGAGTGAGTGAGAATAGCCCAAATTGCTCCTCAAGTTGATGCTGCAGTAAGAACATGGGCTCTGGAATCAGATTAGTAGGTTGCAATTCTGATTCTACCACTTATTAGCCTTGTAAACGTGGGCATGTTAATTGACCACTATGTGCCTCAGTTCCTGATCAGTGGAATGAGCAGGAAAACTACCTACTCCATAAGGTGACTGTGAGTTGAGCAAGTCATACACTTAAAAGCCTTAGAACAATGCTCAAGTACTTAATAAATAATAGATGTATGGGAGCACTTGGGTGGCTCAGTTGTTAAGTATCTGCCTTCAGCTCAAGTCATGATCCCGGAGTCCCGGGATTAAGCCCCACATTGGGATCCCTGCTTGGGGGGAGGTCTGCTTCTCCCTCTCTGACTCCCCCTGCTTGTGTTCCCTCTCTAGCTGTGTTTCTCTCTGTCAAATAAATAAAATCTTTAAAAAAATAGATGTGTGTTAGGATAAACATTATTATTATCAAGAGATTATCAAGAATCATAAGAGGTAAAATATTACCTAGTGATTATTAATGCTTGGTTATGGACCATAGAAAGCCCTGGAGCACAAGACTCAATTTAATATAGCAGTCAACTGATAGGCTATAGCACCACTACGGATCCAACTCTACTTGGATTACTTCCTTGGAAGACATTCATGATAATATTATTTAATTTGCACTTCTTAACTTGAAACACATACTAAATGTTAATATCACTCAAATAAAATTTGATATCCTATCTTTTCCAGTCTCTGCATAAAGTATCACTCAAAGAAAACACAAATTCCCAGAAGTTTGAAAAACAACTCAACCTGTGGTTGTCCAGTTTGGAGTTCTTATCAATTTTAGCCATTTTAAGGTAGCTTGAGAAAGTTGGAGGTTTCTAACCTGATGAAATTCTAACCAATCCTGACCCTCCCCTTTTTTCTAACTTCAAATAAAATCATCAATGTTAAACTTTGATTAAGACTTGAATAAGTTTATAATGATATTGTCTAAAATAAAAACAGTGTTTGGCCTTACCAGCATGTTAGCTACAAATATCTTGACCAACCAAGGAGCATAAAGAGAAAATAGTTGCAATTGAGCTCTCACAGTGCATAAAATGCTTTGTATAAATAAGTCCCAGAGTCAAGTAGGATTTAAGTGGAGGAACTGGTAGGAAACATGCTTCTTTGAACCCAAGCCATGCTCACCAATTTATCATTAATGTTAATCTTTCCCCAGTCTAACTTCTTTATGTTTCAATTGGTCAAGGACCTGTAGAGACAGAGGCCTGAGAACACTTCAGTGATTGGATTATATTTTTTGTTCAGTTTCTACTTCATTCATCTATGCTGTCGATGAGCAGTAATGGGATCTTTCTCAACCACGCCACTTCAGAACCTAACAAGCTAGTAGGTACCTAGTAAGCGATTCCCATGGAACATTTACCCTAACTTCAGAATAGGGTCTGATTTTAAAGATCAATCCCCAGAACTTGCTTTTGAACCTGTAACTTGATTTCTAACACAGGATTTTCAGTTCCTGTGTTCTCAAATTCAGGACAAACATTCTACAAAGAAGTAATGTTTTCTTTCTCACATGCCATTTTTACTTTCTGGGCTGGGTGGTGGGGCTCTTCCTGTTCCTGCTTAAAATAGAACTTTCCAAATGAGTCTGTCATGAATGACTTGGCTTCCTGCCACACCTGACTCCTGGTGGGGAGATGTGGGTTCATAAAGGCGAAGTTTCAAAAAGCATCTGAGTTTCTTGAAAAATGCAGGTTTTTGTTTTGTAGGTGAAGACTGAAATTCTACATTTCTAACAATTCTCCAGGATTGCCCATGCTACCAATTTGAGGGCCATCCTTTAAGTAGCAAGGGATTAGATGATCCACTTCACAAACAATATCATCCATTCTTTAAACATTATTTAATTCTACTATGTGCCAAGCAATGGGATAAGAAACTAAAGAGAAATGTAACCTAATCTTGTCTCATATGAAGCCCAGAGTCTAATATGGCAGTAAACATAACAAATAAATGCCATAAATGAGATCCATTAAGAGAATGAAAACATAGGGGTGCCTGGGTGGCTCAGTCATTATGCATCTGCCTTCGGCTCAGCTCATGATCCGGGAGTCCTGGGATTGAGCCCTGCATCGGGCACCCTGCTCGGCGGGAAACCTGCTTATCCCTCTCTCAGTCCCTCTGCTAGTTTTCCCTCTCTAGCTGTGTTTCTCTCTGTAAAATAAATAAATAAAATCT
Organism: Spilogale gracilis; assembly: GCA_004023965.1. NCBI lineage: Eukaryota > Metazoa > Chordata > Mammalia > Carnivora > Mephitidae > Spilogale > Spilogale gracilis. Next base: position 53,093 of record PITA01006984.1, on the reverse strand, counting down.
TAAAAGAGAGAGAGAGAGTGAATGAAAACAGAAGCCACAAACTTGGGAGAAAATAGTTGCATAAGTCATGTTTGATAAAAGTTGTTATCCAAACTATACAAATAACTCTTAAAACTGAACAATAAACAGACAAGACCCCAATTAAAAAAGGGGTGAATAGATACCTCACTGAGAAGATACATGGATAACAAGAATATAAAAAGATGATCAACATCATATGTTAATAGGAAATTCCAAACTAAGACAAAGAGATATTACTATACACCTATTAAAATGGACAAAATCCAGAACACTGACAATACCAAATGATGATTAGGATGTGAGCAACAGGAACTCTCATTCATTGCTAATGGGAATGCTGAATGGTACAGCCACTTTGGAAAGCATTTTGACAGTTTCTTACAAAACTAAACATATAATCCAGCAATCATGTTCCTTGGTATTTGCTCAGAACTGATCAAATAAACCACATATATCAAACTAGCCTCTATACTGGGAAACCTAAATTAAATGATCTGGGATGTGTTTCAATGGTGAAAATTGTAGAGCTTATATTCTGGATCTTCTGAATGAGAATTTCTTAATTCTAGGAGTTGGTAATCTGCAGTTTATCAAGTTGTTGAGGCTGTTTTTCAGGACTATAAGGCTTGAGGATCACTTTTCTACAGCATGTCCATGCATTTTTTTTTTTTTAGTACAAAAGCCAATACCAAATTGATTCCAAGGAAGTTTTATTAATTTTATTATTCATGACCTTATTATTAATGAAATAAGCCATGCAAATAATAGTGAAGTCCATTTATGTGGGAAATACATATATAATTCTCACACCTTTTATTAAGAAGCAGTAAAAACATAAATCATTTGAAATTTTGGCAGCATGGTCCAAATATAAGAATAAATCATTTAGAAAGGTGAAATTGTAATCAACATTATCTTTACTATAAGACATGCTAAAAATATCCTAAACAATAGACAGAAATATTTTGTTGCTTACATTTAAGAAAATTATGAAGGAACTGTTCAGCTGTGTGTTTATCTGATAAAGGCAGCTAAATGTATCCTCCCATACTTCCTGTTTCTATATTTAAGAATACCGCAAACAGTTATTCTAATATATCTTTTGTATGTAGTTACCTATAAAAGCAGCTTGGCATTTATACCAAGTCCCTACCTAGAGCCTGTTGCTCAAAATTCCAGGTAAGGCGCTATCATACTGGCTTGATAACAGTGACTCTAAAGCAATACCCACAATCCCAATCTAGGGGGCAGAATCTTAATGCCAGTGTTGTTGCATTAAAAAAAGTCCACCACAAAATCCCAGTTTTATCTCTATGGGGTAAAAATTTTTATAGGATATCACACTTTCATTGCCATAATTTCAAACAATATTTTCATACATTTTCTTTAATGGTTCCTTTGCTCTAGTATTCTGACCTTTTTAGGAAACTGAAATGGAATGTCAATTTTGTCAGATTCTCTTTTTACCAGTTCTCTAAGTCACCTAGTCTTCCTTCTATTCACTATTCACACACACACACACACACACACACACACACACACACACCACACCACATTCATTTGGAGAGTAGCTTAAGTATTTGTTCAAATGGATCCTACCTTTGCTGTCCACTTTGTATGAGGTGTACTGCCTTATTTAGTAGCAGCACCTGAGAATCCTAATAGCCTCAAGCTACTGAATAGAGTTGTAGACTATTTTTGAAATAATTAGACTCAAGTACTCTGGATATTCAGAAACTTTGAGAGCATCTCCTCTTGCTGTAGTCAAGAGGCTGCAACTACAGTATTTTAAAAGGAATTGTTATGAAGCTGTACTACTTTGCTATGTATGATTTGCCCTGATTCCTTAGTAAGAAGAGCAGCAATATACAGATAATGAAAGTATGGTGGCCTGTATTGGCCAACTAAATATTCCAGATTTTTTTCTATTCCATTAACTATGCTTCTCATTTTCAACAGTGATGCAGTTTAAGGTACCAATCTGCACCTACTGGATGATACTTACTTTCACTGATTTTTATGTTTATTTAGATATCCCCAAGTATATTAATTTAGCAGCATTATGTCACATTTATATACGCTAGTCCATGTGACCCAAACACTGAGTCACAACTTTGTTTATAAAGGCACCACACATTAATACTCCTTTACTACTTATGTTTGCTAAGCAGTGTAACAGGGTAGATAAAACCATTTGTCAGGGATGGGGAACATATACTCTACACTAGTTGGTGTATTCCACATATTTATTGCACCATTTATTCTTTCCATTCTTTTCTTATATCTAAAATTATTTCTTCTATACATTTAAGAAACCCCAGTATGAGGTGGATAGAGGAAAATTTCTCATCATGGAGGAGTGACCAGAAATAAATACACTATTTTTGTTTTGTTGATGGTTAGTTAGTCAAATTGGGACATTCTTCATCAGGAGAGTGTAGTGAACCAATCCAGATAACACAAATCTCTCTTGCCTACATGTGTCTCCTATCCTCCAAAAAATATACTAACTTTGTACATTGGGTAATATGTAGCTTGGTTTAAATGTTCTACTATCCAGATACTCATAAAATCATTCAGTTTTGAAGGGAAAGGTTTTTGTGCTGATGTTCAAGACTATAATATAAAAAAGATCCTTCACAATTTTGAGGAAGAAATTTTAGTCATTTGTCCTATGGACCCTTAAGACCCAAGCACCAACGTGAACCTCTTTGAAGTGAAACTTCTCAGGTTGAAGAACATTGTTTGACATTTTGTTGGGCTCAGATAATGGCATTGACACGCTGATCATTCAGTGATCACTGGTTGGGGATCAAGATCGAATTTAACTCCTTACACATATGGCTGCATATTCTGTAGGGGCTTCTTTAACATTTCTTGCTTGTCTTGGGTTTATTCCAATGACAGAATGGTTCAGGGAGGCATAAACAATGCTCTGTTTGTTTTCGTCCAGACATGGGTTAGAATAAACTTCAGACTCTTCCTGGACCCTGAACCAGGGGTCATTATCATAAGTACTAGTTTCTGATGGCTGGGTTTGGGGATTTTGCCTGGTTCCCACTTCAGTTTGCTCACTCCTAAAGGGTTGGGGAATATCAACCTATAAGAGAAAAAAAAAATTGTTTTAACTACCACCTAAGGATGTGATAGTGCATACAGTTATATACTAAATTGATTAAATACACCAAGAGAAGTAATTTACTCTTCCTCACTTTAGCTGCTGACATATATATCTTTAGCAGATTCTTACTTGTTAAAAGATGAAAGGCTTAAGACCACTATGTTTCTCCCAAGTAGTTATTTTGTGCTTTTTTTATTAGTCACTTTTGAAGTCACAGAATACTTCTAGCTATACAAAAACCTTACCTGGTGAAAATGAAAATACCATTTTAATGCTAAGAGTTGTTATTTCAATTTTTAAACACCAGTTTTGTCAGTCAATTTATGTTCTTGAAGTTTGGCCTAACTCTTGAAAGCATCAAGTCCACAATCTTTGACAGTTTACACACCTTATCAGGTCCTTTGTCATTCTCATTTTATATGTGAAATAGTACATCTCCTACCCTTCCCTGGCAGAATTCTACCATAAGTGCATGTCTGGTCCTATTCTGGGAAGCTAAGCATTAGCTGTTGAGTATCCTGCTTCCTTCTGATGTGGCTGTGCAGAAACTAATACTAAGACTGAATGATTGAAGGAAGCAGGAATCACTTTACCTTTTCCAGTCTTTTGACTCAGCTGAAAAGTCCCCCAACATTTAGTCTAAGGAGCCTGGTAAAGACTCCAGAGAAGCACTGAATAAGAAAAATGTTACATGACCTAGTAAATAGCCATAAATCCTCACTATAGCAATAAGATTCCTGTTGTACTTTTAGAATATATATGTCTGTCAACTCAATTATCTTGTTCCCTTTCCAAAAGATGGCTGGTGTCTATGGAAAATTTAATTAAAATGAATGAAGTTACGGGGCACCTGGGTGCCACAGTTGGTTAAGCGACTGCTTTCGGCTCAGGTCATGATCCTGGAGACCCGGGATTGAGCCCCACATCCGAGCAGGAAGCCTGCTTCTCCCTCTCTCAGTCCTTCTGCTGGTTTTCCCTCTCTAGCTGTGTCTCTCTCTGTCAAATAAATAAATAAAATCTTTAAAAAAATGAATGAAGTTAAAGAAAACATGGTGCTGTGTGGCTGACTTATCTCATGGCATCTCAGCAACGAGGGTAATGCCACAAGCTGTGTGCCATACTTTGCTTGATAGAAATGACAAAGACCAAAGCAACTATCCTACTCTATATATGTATGGCATTTTACAGTTTATAAATCACTTTTAAAATAATGCAGAGCTGAGTATTTTTTTTTAGTATTCAAGTACATTTACTCTCCAGGGACCATTGTGGAATAAGATGAGAACCTTGGCTTTTATATGTATCTGCCAGGTTTTAAACTGTTCCTTTCTCTCCTTTGGATTTCTATTCTACTGGTTCCAATGCAAGTCCCTTCCTGAGAAAGTTTTAGTCTCAAAGATCTAATAAGACACCACTTTTTTTTTAAATGTTGGCCAATTCAAATGATATAAAGCTCTGAAATTCCTGTGAAAGACACAGACATCTTAAAACAAAATTCCTGAATAATTACACACACAGAGAATCCCTCTTGAATTCAACTTCAGATCATAAATAATTTGTCCAGTCTACAGAGGAAGAAATATGACTACATTTTAACCAACCTGAGCTTAACTTAAATAATCAACTATTTAGATTATCATTTTGAATGGTTTCATAGATCTCAGTCCTGATTGTAACAGAATGTGGTTCATTGCTGTTCACTATGGGAAGAACGAAAACAACATTTAAGGACATTTTCCTACTTGAAGAAACAAAACATTAGCACCCCACACAATGTTGCCTATTGCCACTTACTAAAAACTTAATATGAGTTTACAAAGTTGAATGCATTTGGCTTGATTTAAAAGTGGGCAACCTGGTGGGGGATGCTGAATGTCATTTAGTATTATATGTAAAATTTTAGCTATATCTGCCTTTGGCATTTCAGAACTTTTTTTCATTTTTAAAAAATATTTTATTTTATTTTTTCAGTGTTCCAAGATTCATTGTTTATGCACCACACCCAGTGCTCCATGCAATATGTGCCTTCCTTAATACTGCTACCAGGCTCACCCATCACCCCCACATCCCCCTCTCAAAACCCTAAGTTTATTTCTCAGAGTCCACAGTTTCTCATGCTTTGTCTCCCCCTCAAATTTACCCCAATTCACTTTTCCTTTCCTTCTCCTAATGTCTTTCATGTTAATCCTTATGCTCCACAAGTAAGTGAAACCATGTGATAAATGACTTTCTCTGTTTGGGTTATTTCACTCAGCATAATCTCCTCCAGCATAATCTCCTACAGCAAAGGAAAAAGTCAACAAAACAAAGATGAAGACCACAGAATGGGAGAAAATATTTGCAAATGATACCACAGACAAAGGGCTGATATTTAAGATCTATAAAGAACTCCTCAAACTCAGTACCCCCCCCAAAAAGACAATCATATTAAAAAAATGGGCAGAAGACATGAACAGACACTTCTCCAAAGAAGACATGCAAATGGCTAACAGACACATGAAAAAAACGTTTATCATCATTAGCCGTCAGGGAAATTCAAATCAAAACCACATTGAAATACCACCTTACACCAGTTAGAATGGCCAAATAATCTAGGAAGAAATCACATATTACAGTTCATTATTTCATTAACTCTCAACTCTCTTCCAGAAAGACTTTAAGGTATTTTTTGAGAGAATAAATGAATAGCCTGAAGTTACATAACAGGCCAAGAGCAGAGTCAAGGTTATACAATCCAGTCTCTGACTTTTCTACTTTGGGTCTACACTGACACTCTTGTCCTTCCAAAGGCCACTTATTATGAGTCTTGTTAATCCTGAAGAATCTGCTGCAGATGGAGGTAAATGTAAAATTAACAAAATTATTTTTTTAAAGAATATAGAGAGAGATTTAGACAGTTCCTGGCACAGGGTGAGTGTTACATAGCCTTATTAAATTTAAAATAATATATTAAGATGAACATGATATAACAGATTACATTTGTTTTAACAGATATTTAGGACATACCAGGTTAATTTCCCTTCCTGCTGTATCAGACGACTTCTTTTGTTCTGCTGGAATTCAAAAAGAAAAATAAGAAATCAAGAAGAGTAAAGAACACAAAATTCTTCCCTGATTTCCTGTAAATTGACATTGTAGGAAGAATATGGCTTCTGGATTCTGATTGGTTGGTTGAAATTCAGTGTCTGGGGCAGAGGGGGACTGCCTCCTGACCCATGTCAACCGATTTACATGCCAGTGGCAGTGTTATTATCAGTTTTGGCTTGTTTATTTGCTGTCAGGTACACCTCCGTTTGTGAGCATATATGCTGCTTGTTTTTTTCACTGGTTCTTTACTTCTTACTCCAGGGAGTCCTCTGGCATATCCAAGAGGAAAGGGCAGGATCTAGTACATCACTTTAAACACTCTGGAAATCCTTGTTCTGGGGATATTCTGTACTCCATGTCAGACACACTGCTGTCCCCACACCTACATAGGCCAGGATATCCTATGGCCCAGTTCACTCCAGATGTGGTAGGTCAAAGGATTTATCCCTGTCTCTTTTTCTAAAGTTTTCTGAAACAGCCTCAAGAAAGATGCTGAAAGCTGGGGAGGGGCCATGGAAAGAATCTTGGAGTTACAGATGTGAAGTTGGGGTGACAGAGGATTCCCTCAGTATTCCGAGAATGTTCTGGGCTCCGGAAGTCCTTACCACAAAAAACCAGAAGTACTTTTGCCCAGATAAAGCTTTCTCTTGTGGCAGAAATAAGGGATGCTCTGTCAAGCTTCATTTCTATAGCTACACTGTGGCTGCCAGTGTGGTAAATGGTGGGAGGAGATGGCGGAGAGGGAATTGTAAAGACAGAGAAAGAGTGGGGGTGTTTCAGATTAGAGCTACATCAGAATTCTCCACACATCTCTCTCTTACTGTGATTAAGTGTCTGCTCATGACTCTGAGGGAATTCTTAGAAAAACAGAAAGGAATTGATTCTAAGATGTCATACCTCTCCCATCCTAGCCAAAGCCACATTTTTCAAATCAGTTATTTGGTGGTGACTGTTCAGTTTAGTCGTGTGTTTGTGAGGGCATCAGAAAGTACAGACATAGGAATTTCCTTTGGGGATATTTGGTCTTCGTTTGGACAAGGTGTGTATGATTGGCATAATATGTGGCTTTGAAAAAGAGAATGAGACTAATTCAAATCAGACATGTTGACCTGAGAGGTTATTTCAACCTCCCTTTCAATACGCTTAAAGTTCAGAAGAGCTGCTTGCTACATAAACTTAAGATTGACACAAGTAGAATGGGTAAGTTCCAGCCATGTGCCCTCCTTATCACAACCGTTGCCTACAGCATGGTGCTGTGGCAACCGTGGCAGGGACCTTAATTAATCTGTCTTTTTGGTGGAAGGATGAGTTGTCCCCGGGGGAAATCATTATCCGTGATACCTCACAGAATATCGGGAAAGAAAACAACAGGAACCAAGTAAAAATTAATTAGTTCTAGTAACTAAACCCCAAATGTGTGGCACAGAGCAGCAGATGGGAGATGGAACCCACCTTGGTGCCTTCTAAGGCAGCAGAATAGGTAGAAACAGGTAATGAGCAGAAGCAATGCCCCCAAAGGAGTCAAACTATAAAGCATCCAGTGTCTTTCATCCGTCACTTCTGCGGAGGGTGGTCCTGAGGCACTGGTTGTATCTGAAATGTGAGTCAATGCTGAAGACAGTTAGGAAATTGGAGCTATAATAGGATCAGTAACACCTTCTGCACTGTAACAACTTTAATGAAGGAGATTTCCAGCTGGTGCTTCTTTTTCTCTTCTGAGAGCCTTCCCCAGGAACATTACGCCTCAGTGTTCTCACCCACCTCTTGCTTTGTTGATGAGCGTATGTGGGTGGCTCTGGGTTATAATTCATCTTTTGTAAGAATTTTTTATTCTGCTAGGGTTAATCCCCTCTAAAATAATACCAATTAACAGCTCTCAGCAAGTACTTCACCAAGCTCTTCCACTGACATTGTCCTACTTAACTTTCATATTCAGCCCTAAAGGAAAATAAAGAAGCCATTATTTTTATCCATTCTCATGCCTTGATAAAAGTTTTATTGTTCTAAGACTTGCCCAAGGTCAGATAGATAGCTAGTGAGATGCAGTTGGGACTCAAGCCAACATGTTTTTGATACCAAATTCTGGTTCCTTTAACACAAGGGCCTTTTGTTGTCTCATAACTCTTTGAGATCTCCAAACACTAAGTACTTTTCTTGTCTCAAGATACCTTATATCACCAAATATGCTTTGCTTGGTCTACAGCCAGTGCTCATTGCTATGATCAATGTTAGTATCCACTAAGGTTGTTTTCTTGTGGTAGGTTGCAGCTCACTGATGAGTTATGAAACTATTTTAATAGGTCACAAAAAAACCCCTAAAAACATTAATTGCAGCAGAATAGAAAAATATCGGAAGACATCATACATAATTAATGTTGTATTTATGTTAAAATTTTTACGTAGAAATTTTTATTTCTAAATATGTTAACATCATTATCTGTTTGCTTCTGCATATGCTTGGTTTGAGGGAAAGGTGGACAGTAGATACAGAGGCTGTGCAAACAGTGGTTAGGTAATTCAGACTAGTCACAAATACTGTTGTTTATGCTGCAGCTGCTGCTTGGGTCCGGACAGCAGCCAAGACATTACCAATGATGCCAGACACAGCTGTCTGGGGGGAAGGGTATTAAATAGAAGTAGGGATGAAGGTTCCCACATAGATAACCGAATACAAACAAATCCATTCCGTTAGGAAAATCCAACTTTTATTATTTCTCCAACCACCAAATACCTAGTTTCTTTAATTTTATCGGACCTAGTTCGATACTTACTTATCAGAGGGTATTCTGATTTATTGTCAGTCCATTCTGAAATAGAAAATCAAGATAAAGAAGTGAAATTGGTTGTAAAAACAGTACTCAGATGTGTCTCAGCGCTAATCTCTGAGAGGGTTCCTGCATTTGCACACTAGCAGAATCCAGTAATCCAGCTCAAAGGAATTTGCACAATTTCAAATCATCACCTCAAGATGATGGATACAAAATAAGCCTCTGGGTTTGTTTTGAAGCTTGAAGTAAGACTGTAAATACAACACAGACCTTGTCTGTCTGCTTTGATTCCCTCTTCCCCATTACTTAAGTATAAGGATAGAATATAGCCTGTATGACAGCTTCCAGCTTGGGAACACAAGATGTCATTCAGCAGGTGCTTCAAGTAAGTGTGGAGAGCCACAAGGAAAGAATGTTTCTGATGACATTCTGACTATCATTCTGAAACAGATGATGTCTCCCACTTCCTGCCCACTCCTACCACCCCCACTTTTCTGCTGGGAGGATGGTGACCTGCCCTTGTGAAGTTCCTAATCAGGGACTGACCAAGAGTAAATTGGGGAGGATGGAGTTGCAGGCCAATGTACATTCCAGTGACTGTTTCCCAACTCTATCAACTTTTCTCCTGGAGCTTTGATTTGCAAAGCATTTTTTCTTCATTCAGGAGAATATTGCTTTCCCAGTAGCATCCAAGCCCTGACTCTTCCATAGCCCTTTTCAAACATGGGCCAATTCTTTTTTTTTTTAACTTGAACATAAAAAGAAAACAAGAGTCAGATACAGAAACAGGAAAATTCCCAATAGCCACTAAAAAAGATACTTCAAGGGGAGAAAGTGAAATATTTTTTATCATACCTCCAGATTATTTTTATGAAAAGCATTATCCCTAAATATAATTTCGTGTATATTTTTCTCCTTTAGTACTCAGTTCACTGAGTATTCCCAGGTACAGAAGGAAAAGGATTTTTTCTTTGACTCTTTCCCTATTATGTTTGTTTTCATCACTTCATGAAAGGAAAATACATACTCAGTTAGAAACCAATTCTGAAATAATTCACTTGGCTTTTATGAAGGAAGTGAGGATGACCCAGAAAAATATGGCACAGTTTCTGCTTCCCAGGATGGTATAATTCTTCACGGGATAAACAACATTTCTACACATTACTACAGTACAAGGAAATGTCTGATAAATGAGAGGCATGGAGCTTAAATAACATGAAATATACTTGAAGAGAGAAATCACTTCACTCAGGTTGAACTCTGGAAGTCTTCATTAAGATGTGGGAAATGAGGGGCACCTGGGTGGCTCAGTTGATTAAGCAACTGCCTTCGGCTCAGGTCATGATCCCGGAGACCCTGGATGGAGTCCCACATCGGGCTCCCTGCTCGGCGGGAAGCCTGCTTCTCCCTCTCGCACTCCCCCTGCTTGTGTTCCCTCTCTGGCTGTGTTTCTCTCTGTCAAATAAATAAAATCTTAAAAAAAAATAACTGGGAAATGAGCTGGGCTTGGCAGGAAGGGCAGAATTGTGATAGGTGGAGGCAGATGAATGGGTGCCCTGTGAATGGTGAGAGGAGCATGGTGAAGACATGTAATGATGGGTAGAGCTGTTGGATTGGAGAAGAGACTCAAAGTGGAGTCCAGAAACAATCCAGAAAGGCAGGTAGGCATGGACCATGGAAGGCCTTGAATACTGGTTAAATGGGAGCCCAACTTTGAAAGCACCGAGGATGCTTCCAAAGACTCAACAGAGGAGCTGCATGATGAAAGAAACTTATTAGGCAAGGTAAGTGTATCAGGAAGATGTCTGGCTGAAATGGACCAAAATAGGAAACACTAAGGACACAGACTCCATACTGCTGCTTGGCATATTTGTAAGGAAGATAAGGGAAGTTTGAGATGCTCATGAAGCTATAGGGGGAGGCTATCCCAGACTGAAGGTTGCTGACAGACATGAGTAGACGGCCAAAGCAAAGTCCTGGGGAATCCTCTTGCTCAGGAGCATTAATTCACAAAGTAATAAGAAAGGTAGGAGAGTACAAAATTAGGAGAACAGAAATCTCCAAAGGGAAACTTAAAGGCCCTTCATGTCTTCTATGTAGTTTCCCTCTCACCACTACATCTTTATCTCTCAACTCCAGTATGATCCTAACAAGTGCATCCTCCCAAGGCACAGGGATTGATGGAGAGGTTGCCTCTCTTGCCTTCCTTCTCTTCAGCCCCTCCTCCCCAAGGGAGACAGACTGTTGATCCTAATTTTAGCCACCACTTGATTCCTATGACATATACCTTTACGTACTTTTCAACTGTGCAACCATCTATAGTGGCCATGGAATGACCCCAGTATGGGACAGAGGAGACACAGTAATACCCCTGGGACTCTTCCATGTCATAAGTCGTTATTGGCTTGCCCCTGACACTGGTTTAATTCCCCTCTCTGGAATGGAAGGGGATTTGTTCCCATGAAGGAAAAGAGAATTACACAAGAAGGCAGCTTTTCGCAAGAATGTGAACTTGATGCCATTGCATTTAATTTTGTTATACATTATATTAACATACATTATATAAATAATCTAATGGCACTCAATTATTGTGTATTTCATCATATAATTAATATCCTGGGAGTAATGTTTTGCAAGCTAGCTTGGATTATTTTTGTCATTTTGCCAGTTAAAGAAAGTAATTCTTCTTTTAAAATTCAATATCTCATTATGTGAATTAATAGTACAATTTTCTCCAGCAAGCATTCTTTTCATAATCTTCAGTATAAGCTTCTTCCAGTTGTTAGAGGCAATTTTTTCACTTTGCGTAGATTATGTCATTTAATTAACCTAAGAATTACAAAGAAATACTTACTGAACACCTACCATGTCTGTACTATACACTATGCCTTCTATTTGTAGAGAAGCAAAAATGTTAAAGACACAGCTTCCATTCCAAAGAGGTTTATAAACCAGTGCATGGATAGGGGCCAGCAATTAGCATTGCCTTTGATCCCACATTTGCAAAAGCAGAGTCTCTAACTCTACCATGAATCCCTTCTACACTTCTATGCTTCATAATAGAGGCTGTGCTAGCTCTAGAGTACTGTGCATTTCCTTCCTGGGCTGCATTCAGAGTTCTTAAAGTGATTTAAAGGATTTTAAAGGGACTTAAATGGATTCCTTCACTGGGTTGCTTTAAGGGAGTTAAAAAACTGACTCCAACGTGTGTATATAAAGTAATAAATTAAATTTTAAAAACACAGTGTATGCATTCAAGTGAATGGTGTCCACAGAAGAAGTAACTGCTAAGTCTGTACATACCTTTCAGTGCACAGAAAGCTCTTTGAAATTTCTTTTTTTTTTTTTTTTAAGATTTTTATTTATTTGACAGAGAGAAACTTAGCTAGAGAGGGAACACAAGCAGGGAGAGTAAGAGAGGGAGAAGTAGGCTTCCCGCTGAGCAGGGAGCCCGATATGGGACTCATTCACCAGACTCTGGGATCATGACCTGAACTGAAAGCAGACACTCAACAACTGAGCCACCCATGCACCCTTCCTTGAAATTTCTTTTCTGCAATAATCTTCGAGGTCAATTTATGGGCCACAAAACAAATTCCATTTCATTTCTTTTAATTAAATGGTGATCTTCTTTGATCCAAGTATTTTTTTATCTTGGGAAAATACATATTAACATTACTATTACTATTTTAATCATTGAAAGCATGCAATTCAGTGGTATTTAAGACATTCACAGTTGTGCAACCATCACCACTATCTAGTTTCAGAACATTTTCATCATCCCCAAAGGAAATTCTATACACATTAACTAGTTACTCCCCATTATCCCTTTTTGCCAGCCCCTGGCAACCATTAATTAATTTCTATCTCTATGGATTTTTCTATTCTGGGTATTTCATATAAATAGTCATACAAGAGTAATCATTTTGTCAGGCTTCTTTTAATTAGCACAATATTTTTGAAATTCATCTATTTTGTACCATATATCACTATCTCATTTCTTTTTGTGTGTGAATAATATTCTGTTGCATGGATATAACATATTTCATTACCTATTTATTAGCTGATAAACATTTGGATTGTTTCCACTTCTTGGTTTTTGTGAATACTGCTGTTTTAAGTATTCTTGTATGAGTTTTAATGTGAACATATACTTTTATTTCACTTGGATATTACTGGGTCTTGTGGCAACTATATGTTTTTTTAAACCTTTTAAAGAAAGTTTGACAGACCTTTTCCAAAGCAGCTTAATCATTTTAAATTTCCACCAGTGCTGGTATAAGGGTTTCGATGTGTCTGCATCTTTGCCAACATTTGTTATTTTCCATTTAAAATAAAATTCTAGTAATCCTAGTGGGTGTAGAGTGGTGTCTCTTTGTGATTTTGATTTGCATCCCCCTAATGACTAATGACTAATGACATTGAGCATTCCTTCATGTGCTTATTGGACATTTATATATTTTCTTTGAAGAAATAGCTATTCAATATTTTGCCCATTTTAATTTGTTGTCTGTTCATTGTTGAGTTGTAAGACTATATATTCTGGGTTCTAGTCCCTTATCAGATATATGATTTGCAAATATTCTCTTATATTCTACAGGTTGTCTTTTCATTCTTTTGACAGTTTCCTTTGATGTAAAAATGTTTTTAATTTTTATGAAGTACAATTCATTTATTTATGTATTTATGCTTTTGATATATCAAAAAATTGACAATTCAAAGATCATGAAGATCTACTTCTGTTTTCTGTAACGAAACATAGTATTAAAATTTTATTCAAGCATATATTTTATTGTTTTAGTTATTATATTAAATATCTGATCCGGGTTTACTTATTTTTGTATGTTATATGAAGTAGAGGTCCAAATTCATTCTTTTGCAATGGGTATCCAATTGTCTCAGCACCATTTATTGAAGAAACTATCCTTTTCCCACTTGAATGGGTCTGGTAGTCTTGTTAAAAGTCAAGTGGCCATCTCATTGTGGTTTTTGATTTGTATTTCCCTGATGATGAGTGATGTTGAGCATTTTTTCATGTGTCTATTAGCCATTTGTATGTCTTCTTTAGAGAAATGTCTATTCATGCCTTCTGCCAATTTCTTAACTAGATTATTAATTTTGGGGGTGTTGAGTTTGATAAGTTCTTTATATATTTTGGGTACTAACCCTTTATCAGGTATGTCATTTGCAAATATCTTGTTCTGTTCCACTGGCTGCCTTTTAGTTTTGTAGATCGTTTCTTTTGCCATGCAGAAGCTTTTTATTTTGAACCACCTCACACCTGTCAGAATGGCTTAACTCAGGAAACAACAGATGTTGACCAGAATACAAAGAAAGAGGAACTGTTCTACACTGTTAGTGGGAATGCAAACTGATGCAGCCACTCTGGAAAACAATATGGAGGTTCCTCAAAAAGTTAAACATATGGAAAGAGCCCAAATGTCCACTGACTGATGAATGGATAAAGAGGATGTGGTATATAAATATAGTGGCATATTAGCCATCAAAAAAATGAAACCTTGTCATTTGCAATGATGTGGATGGAACTAGAGTAAAAGAAATCAGAGAAAGACAAATACCGTATGATTTCATTCATATGTGGAATTTAAGAAACAAAATAGATTGGGGAAGGGAAGGAAAAATAAAATTAGATAAAAAATAGAGAGGGAGGCAAAGCATTAGAGACTCTTGACTACAGAGAACAGGCTGAGTTGCTGGAGAGAAGGTGGGGGTTGGGCTAAAATGGGTGATGGGCATTAAGGAGGGCACTTTTTATGATAAGCATTAAGTGTTGTATGTAAGTGATAAATCACTAAACTCTATTCCTGAAATTAATATTACACTATATGGTAACAGCTTGAATTTAAATAAAATATTGGAAGGGAAAAAAAGTCAATTGGCCAACCATGTATGGATTTATTCTGGACTCTTAATTCTATTCTATTGATCTGTATATCTATCTTATGCCAGTACCACACTGTGTCAATTATTGTAGTTTTGTGGCAAATTTTAAAATGAAGTGTGAATCCTCCAACTCTGTTCTTCTTTGGCAAGGTTTTTTGTTTTGTTTTGTTTTATTGGGTTTTTTTTGGTTTGTTTGTTTGTTGTTGTTGTTGTTGTTGTTTGGTTATTTGGGTCATTGCAACTCTATGTGATTTTTAGGGTCAGTTTCCTCATCTATGCAAAAAAGTTGTTGGGGTTTTTATGGGAATTATATTGAACCTTATAGATCACTTTGGGAAATATTGCCATGTTAACAATTTTAAGTCTTCCAGTGTGAAGGGCATGTCTTTCCATTTCTTTACATCTTCTTTAATTTCTTTCAGCCATGTTTTGTTCAGTGTATAAATAATAAGCCTCCTAAGTAAATTTATTTTATTGTCTTTGAGGTTACTATAAATATAATTGTTTTTTTAATTTCCCTTTCAGACTATTCATTGTTAGTATATAGAAATACTACTGGTTTTTTAGTTGATCATACAACCTTGTTGAATTCATCTATTAACTCTAGTAGCTTTTGTGGATTTTAAAGGATTTTCTAGATATAAAATCATGTCATCTGTGAATAGAGATAGTCTCACTTCTTCCTTTCCAATTTGGATGACTTTTATTTCTTTTTTCTTGCCTAAATGTTCTGGCTAGTACTTCTAGTTCAGTGTTGAAAAAAGTGAGAAAAGCAGACAGCCTCACCTTTTTCCTGTTTTTTAATCTTTTTTTAAAAGACTTTTTTTCCCCTTTATTTATTTGAGAGATAGACCAAGCACAAGCCAGGGGGAGGAGCAGAGGGAGAGGGAGAAGCAGGCTTCCTGCTGTGCAGAAAACCCAGTATGGGGTGGGTTGTAGGGCTGGATGTGGGGTTTGATCCCAGACCCCAGGATCCATGACCAAATCCAAAGGCAGACACTTAATCAACTGAGCTACCCAGGCACCCTTCTTCTTCCTGTTATGAGAAGAAAAGCTTTCAGTCTTTTTCATGGAATATGATGTGAGATTTTCATAAATTAAACATGGTAATTTATTTTCCTCTACTCCTCTCTGTTTGCTTTCCATGTTTTATTCAGGTTGGTTTTGCCCAACTTAACCTCAACCTATTGAGGCTTCTGGGAGAGCCTGGAGAGGGAGTTTAAAGCTACAAACATGCTCAAAACTCATCAGGAAGTTGCGTTTATTTGTGTACAGTTTCTTATTTGTGCAAACTATGAATTATTAACAACTGTATAATTGTCTGAGCACCACAAATATAACTTCAAGGACTTATTATCAATAAAAGTTAAGGACTGGTAAGTGGAAGAAAAAATAAAAGGAAAGGAGGACAAAGAATAGAGAGCTGTCGGGGTGCCTGGGTGGCTCAGTTGGTTAGGCGACTGCCTTCGGCTCAGGTCATGATCCCAGAGTCCCAGGATTGAGCCCCACATCAGGCTCCCTGCTCAGCAGGAAGCCTGCTTCTTCCTCTCTCACTCCCCCTGCTTGTGTTCCCTCTGTAGCTGTGTTTCTCTCTGTTGAATAAATAAAATCTTTAAAAAAGAAATAGAGAGAGAGCTATCTACTACTATTGGTATTCACTTGGTAATTTTTTCCATATTTCAGTGACCTACTTTTGGATTTATCAAATAAATGCTTTACACCCTAAAGGCAAGAACAGTAACTTTTATTATACTTTTCTCTATTATTCTCTGCTTCACCCCCAAATTACACACATACTTTCTCATACAGATGACAATCTGAGCATGGCAACTTTCCATTTAACATACTACGGTGTCTAACATAATTGCTTCAGAATCTTGGTCCTCCTTTTCCTTAAAACATGATGAAAAAATATGAGATAGTCTTGGTGTGTAGAACTTACCTGTAACATTAATGGTTATTGAATGGCTTTCAACAAGTCCAGATGAAAAATTCGCAGAACAGCGGTATGACCCGGTGTCACCAGGCAACATGTGATTAAAATGCAGAATAAAAACTGAAATATTCTCCTTTTCATTCCAACTTGTGTACCCAGGAAGTTTATCCACAAGAGATAAACAGCTTTTTCCTTTGAGCTTGCACCAGATCACGTTAGGTCTGTGAGTGCAGTATGACACAGGGCATTTCAGATCGAATGAATCCCCTGCTGAGACAGTGTATATGGAGTATCTCTTTACATACAGTTGCTCATTACATGTTTTTTTCCCTGAAAGATGAAAACAAAATTAAAATCAAATGTGCTCTAGAAAGACCAGATATTTGCCACTCAAAAGTTTCACCAAAGATTTTATATTGTAAAATTTTCCCGGATAACATTTTTTTCTTTTTTTTTAAATTTTATTTATTTATTTGACAGAGAGAGTGCATGCACAAGCAGGGGGAGAGGCAGAGGGAGAAGGAGAGGCAGACTCCCACCAAGCAGGGAGCCCAATGTGGGGCTTGATCTCAGGACCCTGGGATCATGACCTAAGCTGAAGGCAGACCCTTAACCAACTGAGCTACCCAGCCCTCCCCCAGATAATATTATATATATATATATATATATATATAATTTTATTTATTTATTTTCATAATTTATTTTATTTTTTTCAATGTTCCAAGAGTCATTGTTTATGTACCACACCCAGTGATCCATACAATACATGCCATCCTTAATACCCACCACCAGGCTCACACATCCCCCTACCACCTTCCCTTCCAAAACCCTCAGTTTGTTTCTCAGAGTCCAAAGTCTCTCAGGTTTCATCTCCTTCTCTGATTTACCCCATTTATCCCCTTACTTTGATATATCACATTTCCTTTCCTTCACCTAATGTCCTCCATGTTATTCCTTATGCTTCACAAGTAAATGAAACTATACGATACTTGACTTTCCCTGCTTGGTTTATTTCATTCAGCATAATCTCCTCCAGTCCCACCCATGTTGCTACAAAAGTTGGGTGTTCATCCTTGCTGATGGAGGTGCATTTTTCAGTATATTAACCCTTACTAGCAGAGTGTCTGGTACATAGTAGGCACACAATAAGTATTTGCTGAAAAACAATTTCCTCAACTGTTAAATAATTTCTAAAATATTACTGATATTTTATTATTATAAAGTGTTATTTTATTTTATTATTTTGTAGCTACTCCAATGGTAGCAAATAATAATAACAATTTCTGGTCAAAAATTTATTCTATTTCTGGGGCACATTAAATAGGGGTTCTTGGGTGGCTTAGTCAGTCAAGCATCTGCTTTTGGCTTGGGTCATGATCCTGGGGTCTGCTTATCACGGAGCCTGCTTCTGCCTCTCGCTGTCCACCCCTCACTATCTCTCTCTCTCTCAAACAAATTAATAAAATCTCTTAAAAAACACATTAAATGTTCTAACTCATTTAATCTTTACAAAAAAATATATTATTTTAACACCTATCTTACAGAGGTAGTTAAACATTTGCCTAAAGTTATATGCTAATAATTAGGGGAATCAAGACTCAAACTCATACTGGAGTCCATTACTCCATAATTCATTAACCATTACTCTGTTATTGTTTTTTGAGAAATAATCACATTTTCTATTACTAGCTCTGATATATTCCAATAAGTGGGAGAGAGGAACTTTTGCAGACAATTATTTCCCTATTATACTTGGCATTGGAAATTTTCATTACTAGTTTTTCAAAGGTTTTAGTGCTACTTTGTAAATTTTTTTCCATGACTTTTTCTATGTAGAACATATGCAACCCAATATGATTGTGGAAAGATAGGATGTTCTGACATAATATGAATGTTTTGTCTTCCAAAGGGGGAGGAGGAACAGTGATGCACCTCTTTTGGAAGTCTGCCTTTTGGTCTAACATACAGGAAGTTGCCTCCCTTTGTTTTGGTGGGGAGAGATTTTTCCTGGAAACAGATTTTCTGTTATCTTCTCTGAACTTTCTGTTAGTAATTGTCAGTTGCATATAAAATCTGTAGCCAAGAAAAAAGAACTTTTAAAATTATCTATTACTATTGAATAAGTTCTGTTATTCTTACCATCAGAGTATTTACCTGGAAACTTCAACATCTAGAATATAACTCAGAACTGAGATATGTGAAAAAGAAGTATTCCCTAAACAAGCAATATAGATATTACAAGAACACAAACTCATCTCACTTTATACATAATTCCTTATAATTCCATTATCGTTTCCTAATTAGCTTAGAGGGCATAATTGTGTTATATAATACAGAGTAATAACTATATTCATAATGAGAAGTCTGAACCAACAGCAAACCTTTCAGTTAGGCTTAATATATCCATTTTTTGAAACAAGGAAGAGTTCAATCTGGTTTACAAAGGATTTCATCAGAAACGGTCACATCAAAAAACATTTTGGCCTCCAAAGGGGCAAACTTCAGTTACTTAGAATGTATATTTATGTGGAAGTGTGCATTCTTGGATAATTGTTGGATTGTATTGTGCCTTTGGTGACTCATGGACATGAGCAAGAAAAATGGCACCAATTTATGACAACCACTTAATTTTTTGGTATCAGTTACCTCATGAGTATATATAAATCATACAATATTCTACTAGCAAACTGACTCCCTGTGCTGGTAAAACAAAATAATTACAATCAGCCAGATTCCTTTCAGTTACGAATGCTATAGTGGTTCATACCTTTTTGTTTTTCCATTAGAGCTGAAGTCTTGAGAGTGTTTTCTCTTTAAGTTCCTTTCCCTGCATCATCATGGGTTTTTTTTTTTTTCCTCCTTGGCTCTCTTTCCCCAGTTTGAACTACCCCTCAGCAATATATCCAATAAAAAACCCCTTCATTAACTTCTTTTAGTTATCTCCAGGTGTACTGTTTCACATCAGCATAACTGAGAGGATAACCTAAGCTAGCATTTAAGGACAAAGCAGGTTAAGGGTGACTCTCAGGATGTTGAGGCAGAGGACGGCTTTTGGCCCCGCCTTGCACATGCTGCTTGAATTAGCTGAATGTTACACTTTTCTAAACACTTGCCAGCATAAATATTCTCATTTTTAGCAATTTTCTAACCTCCAAAAAAACCTCTCAGTATAATTTCTGCTCACATCTGTTCAGAAACCTGATTGAGTTTCCAGGAACCAGATTAAGACCTGTGCAGAGCTTTGGGAAATTTGTGAATATATTTATAAATGCATTGAAACCTCAAACAAGTTCACTCTAAGGCTTACTAATTCAGTTGCTTCCAAAAATTCAAAATAAAAACGAAAGCAAACTAAAAGCCAAGTTATAAGGATGAACTTTTCAAAAGCTTGAAGAGAAAGGGTAAGATAATTTACCAAAAGGAAGTGCCTAACAATATAACACCTGGATGTGGTTAGACTTGCAACAAGAAAGCGAAGAGGACAGAGGCAGAAAAGGCAAGTGAAACTCACATTTCCAGAACTCCATTCCTCCCCCTAAAGGTAATAGACTGTCTCAGCCTCCTGACTTCCCTTTTCATGCACCGGGACCTGGATAAGTCAGTCAGTTTAGGGAGCCTACAACTCAGGGCCAACACTGTGGAAAACAACAAGATGGTTGTAGGAAAGGCCTTCGTGGGCTCAAGGGGCTTAGCATTTACTTGATGAGACAACATAGCCATTTTCCCAGAATAAATTGACTATTTACCACGATTTGGGGGGGTTAAATTTTTTTATTCCATTATAGCTAACATACAGTGTTGTATTAGTTTTAGGGGTACAATACATCGATTCAACAACTCTATACATTACTCAGCACTCATCATGATAAACCCCATCACCTGTTTCACCCACCTCCCCTCTGGTAACCATCAGTTTGTTCTCTGTAGTCGAGTCTGTTTTTTATTTTCTCTTTTGTTGTTGTTTATTTGTTCTGTTTCTTAAATTCCACATACTAGTGAAATCATATTATTTACCACAATTTTTATCTTCAAATTTATCTGAGCTGAAACCAGGGCTCAAAGGGACCCTGTATGTCCTGTATGTTAGCTGTTAGGGGGCATAGAAATAAATAAGACAAAGTGTCTTCCTTCAAGGGGGTTGCCTTTAATGGGGAATAGAGACGCTTGACAGATGGGAATGACACTATATAGAGGTGCAGACTTTGCTTGGGCGTGCGGAGGATTAATCCCAACTGAGACTATTAGTACAAAGCTTAATGAGTCTAGTGAATGAGTAAGTGATCCTTTGGTAATCAGAGCAGTGAAAAGGACAAGGGAGGTATTTTAAGACTGAGGACAGGGAAAGGCAAAGGTAAAGAAGCCAGGAATCTCATGACAGATGCAGGAAACAGATACATACTTGGATCATGGGTTTCTTACTTAGTGACCTGGAGACCAGGTCAGAATGAGTGAAGTAAGCATTAGTTGGGCCACGTTCTTATTCACCATGAGAAAATACAGAGCCTGATTCTTTTGGAATATTTATAAAAGTCATGCAAATACTTAAAAACTAGAATAAACATTCAAAAATGGTTGCTCAAATACTAGCATATTGTGTGATGTTGAGATAGCCACACAGTTTCACTGGACCTCAATCTCCGTAAAAGAGGATGAAAACAGGAATATTCTTACCCACCAACCTCCCTATGCAAATGCATACACAACTTCACTTCCTTCAGTGTTTGACCAACAGGCTAAAACCAGCTCTAAGTCTGTGTTGCCTTTCCATTTAGCCATTGGGCTGTCACCCAATGCTAATAGCACAAGTGAACATCCCTTCTAGTCCCAGCCTAGATGGCTATGTGCATGGGGGGAGTGCACAGAGCAGGATCAGAAGAGGAAGAGAGCCAGCTGACAGTCATGACCACATCACTGACCCCCAATAGTGTTACGGAAACATCACTGGGGTTCTTGCATATTTTTATCAGCAAGGTGAGGATCACTGGATCTTACCTTGGCTGGCACAGGGATTTTTCTTGAATGGAGGAATGAATAGATGAATGCAGGCTTACCAACAGACATTAAAAGCCATCAAGAGGACTTGCTCTTTGTCCAAAGAGGGTATTAACATTTCCCATACCCCTGAGACTCAAATAGATGTTTGTAATGCAGGAATGCTATACAGAGCTAAGTTGCACCAAGTCTAATTCTCCATTGGACAACCATGTTGACCCTTTGCTCCTTGTCCTGAATTGTTTATGGCTATTTCATGACATTCAGGAAATCAAAAGCTGTCACCAAAGAGTTTATCTTATCAAAAAAACATTTCCCAGATAACATTTTTCTTTTTTTTTTTTTTAAGATTTTTCTGAACTTAAAGAAAAAATTTAAAAATTCAAAATAAAAGTTCAGTTGCTTTTGGATGGGATATATCAGCCAATGTTAGTTGTTCCTGCTGTTATTCTCAAACATTCATAGCTAATGGGAAATTGTCAATGCCAAAAATAATTCAAATAAACATATGCAGTAAAAGAATGAAACCTCTACCATCCTTTGGTTTTTGTATGATGAAGTATCCCTTTTTAAATCACCAAAGGTTTCAGGAGACTTACCTTTTTTTTAAAGATTTAATTTATTTGGGGCACCTGTGTGGCTCAGTCGTTAAGCATCTGCCTTTGGCTCAGGTCATGAACCTGGAGTCCCAGGATGGAGCCCCACATGGGGTTCCCTGCTTGGCAGGAGGCCTGCTTTTCCCTCTCTCACTCTGCCTGCCTGTGTTCCCTCTTTAGCTGTGTTTCTCTCTGTCAAATAAATAAATCAAATCCTTAAAAATATATATTTTATTTATTTATTTGAGAGGGAGGGAGATCTCAAGCAGGGTGTGAGGTAGAGAGAGAAGCAGACTCCCTGCTGAGTGGGGAGCCCCATGCCGAACTCCATCCTGGAACTCCAGGATCATAACCTGAGCCAAAAGCAGACACTTAACTGACTGAGCCACCCAGGTACCCTGGAAAACTTCCATTTTAAAAATCTTTATGAAAGCCGTGACTATTTGTCACAGCACATGTAGTCCATGACCAGGGTATACCTAGCATATTTGATGCCCAGAGTGCACCGTTTCTTTTTTTTTAATATTTTATTTATTTATTTGACAGAGAACACAAGTAAGTAAACTGACAGGCCAAGGGTGAGATAAGCAGGCTCTCTACTGAGCAGGGAGACGGATGTGGAGCTCAATCCCAGGATGCTGGAATAATGACCCGAGCCAAAGGCAGCTGCTTAACCAACTGAGCCAGCCAGGCGTCCCTAGAGTGCACCATTTCTAACAACCTCCTCCTTTATTTTTATTTTTATTATTTTTTAATTTTTTAATTTTTTTTTAAACGATTTTATTTATTTGACAGAGAGAAACACAGCTAGAGAGGGAACACAAGCAGGGGGAGTGAGAGAGGGAGAAGCAGGCTTCCGGCCGAGCAGGGAGCCCGATGTGGGACTCGATCCTGGGTCTACGGGATCATGACCTGAGCCGAAGGCAGTTGCTCAACCAACTGAGCCACCCAGGCACCCCGATCTCCTCCTTTATATGGAAAAACGTTTTCAGAGATCATGAGTTGAAATAATAAAATGGCCAGAAAATACAGATAATGATTATTTCCTTTCACTGAATTTCATACATAAAACTATGGAAGTCAATGTTTTTAAAATATTAGAATCAAAAAAGGAAAAATGCACCAAATTATTTGTTTAGTTTTGTAACTACTTAAACAGTGTGTAATTTGATCCTTTAGTAGTTACAGTCTGATATAGCAGTCTATATAAATAATTTCCAGTAGCAAATAAATGAATTTTATTAAAACTAAAAATTTTTTTTCTTAAAGATTTTATTTATTTATTTGACAGAAACACAGCTAGAGAGGGAACCCAAGCAGGGGGAGTGAGAGAGGGAGAAGCAGGTTTCCCACCAAGCAGGGAACCTGATGCAGGGCTCCATCTGGGGACTCCGCGATCATGACCCAAGCCGAAGGCAGATGCTTAATGACTGAGCCACCCAGGTACCCCTAAAACTGAAATTCTACAAAAATTACAATTTAGGCAATTCCTAATTGTACCACAAATGTGAGGTTTTATTTTGATTCATTTTTTAATTTTAAAATAACACTTTAAGGAGAAAACCACATTTCAGTATATTATTTGATAAAACATGAAGTTTTAAGCTCTAAAACCAAAGTTTACAACTGAAAACAAACAACACCACACAGTTCATACTATTTCACTTTTCTATTTTAAACAAATAAGTATTCAAAGTGGTTGCATAGATTGAAAGCAACAAAATGATTCATATTCTGTTTCTTTGGCTACAGTGTTCCTGTGGTGTTGTTATTATTTAAAATCTACTGTTGAATTGAAGGAATGTGTAGGGACATGGAAATCTGAGACAATCTTGCCTGGAGCAAGCTCAGGTGATTCTGGACATTATAAATTAGCCCATGAAATGGACCGCGTGAATCCGTATGTGTGTCCAGAGCCAACTCTAACTGGAAGCTCTCCGAGTCAGCTTTCATGTAGAATGCAATATTTATCAAGGAGGAAGTACTAAAAATGTGCTAATTTGAAATGTATGTACATATCATTAAAACCCAGTGATAACTGTAGTAATCATTTAGAATATAGACCAAAAATATTTTTGAGGGGAGTGTTTTACTGTTTTACTATTTTACAATTATTCAGAATTGTTGGTGCATGCTGATAATTAAAAGTAGCTTTATTTGTTTTAAAATTCTGTACAGATAATGTATCCCCCTTCTTGCCCAGAGCTGGGGTTGTGGACATCACCCTGTCTATGGGTACTTAGTAATGTGACAGTTTCTAGTGTAAGGGGAATGCAAAAAGAGGTTTCCATTGCTCTTCAAGTTTCCTTTCAGATTTTTTTTTTTAAGTCCTGAACAGGATAGAATCCCTCAGAACTTTCAAATTTCCAAAAGGGAGAGAGCCCTCTGGTTGGGTCAATCAGGAGGAAGTCCAAACCCATCCTGGAGCAAATCTTGTCCACCTTCTATTATCACAACATGATACCATCACCTACCTATGACATGGCCAGGACCTGGGAGCCCTTCTTGATTTCTTTCCTCTTTCCTGCCCCATTCTATCATTCATCAAATTAAGTTGATACGGCATCCAAAATGCTTTGCCAATTTACTTCCATAAAACTGCCTTAATTTGGGCCTTATTTCATTTCATGTGGGTTATTGTCACAGCCCACCAACTAGTCTTCTACATTCTAGACTTAGCCTTGTTCCCCTCACCCCACCACATTTATTCTCCACATCACTGTCATAGTTTGCATACAATGGAAGTATTTTGTGCCTTAACCCCTTCAGAGATTCTTCAAAGACTTCAGGGAATGTCCAGACTCCAGCAAATGAAATTTAACCCCTACTTTCTTTTGTAAACTCACACCACTCCTATCCTTAAGCAACCTAAGTCCATTGAACATCCCCTACCCTGTGAATGTCCCATGCTGTTCTGTGTGACATGCAGCATTCCTTTATAATCAAATATGTGTTTATGCATCTGTCTTCCTATCAGGTCCATGACTTTCTTGATGAGATAGTATCTGTTTCTGCAGAAGGAGGTGGGCTTATTATGAAAGGAAGAAGGCCCAAAGTAGCCTGAGACTGAACAATGAGAGCTCAGGAAGAGAAAAATTTCCTGTTCACAACTCAGACTAATGTCCTCTATGCATTAAGGGAGCAGAGCAGAAACATCTGAGCTATTACAAAGGCACTGAGGTGAAGAATATATGCATCTCAACAAACCCCATAGTGGTTAAGTTATAACCACTAAAGAAAAACTAGACCTTACAAGTATACGGGGTGGGAAGGCCTGATTTATGTCCTCTAAGGGGTGAGATTCAAAATATTTAGCAAGTGATACTCTGTGGTCATTCAGATACCTGGATCAGCCAATCATAAACACATGCCAGCCTCAAAAACTCTATGGCCAGTACTTTCCAGCTGAGCAAATGCAGCTGCAGGTGTAAATACCATCAGGAGCCAGGGAGGTAGAGAATTTGTGAAAGCTACTAGCTCTTAAAAAAAATAAAAAGAGCTTTGTGATTATGAATCATAGGCAAAGTACATTTATTTTTAATTTTTAAAGACCATGCACCTTGAGTGTAACTGTTACTATGAGGAAAATCCCAACTGAGATTCATTCTTGCTCCATTGAAAAATTCTTACACATGCATGGGAAATTCAAAACGATTACATTTACTGAAAGAAATGAATGACTGTAATGAATGCAGACTGCCTTGATTTGAGCTATGACAGAGTTAAACAAAAAAGTGTCAATAAATAAATTTTGAAAATCACAATGATCATGAAAGGTATAATACACCAATAATTTTCTGTGATGTGAAGCAGGATTTTAGTTTCTGTCAGAAGATACTATGATAGACAAACAGAAAAAAAATCCCAAAACTTAGATACATGATGAGGAGGCTATAGAAGGAGGGAAGTCTTTAGGCTTAAGAGGAAAACAATTCTCCCAAGGATTCCAGTGGTACAATTTGCCTAACTTTCCAGGGCCAGAATGGTGGATGGTGAGGGAGATCTGACAACCCCCAGGGAAGGGAATCAAGTGCCTGTTTCTCTGAAAACTGATATGGTTCACAGGTCCCCTGAGGAAGTGGGTTGAACAAAGTCAAGACCAATTTACGCACACCAACGGCAGCCATGGAATCACACATCAGAGGTTCTGGAAGGTTCCTGGACCCCTTAAGGAATCATATGCACAGCTTCAGAAAGCCCACATGGCACACTTTTCATCATAAACTAGCTGGCATAGACTCTGAAAATCAGAAATGTGGTGACGTGAGATGAAGGCGGTGGACCCACAGGTACCACTAATTTAATATATTATGTAGGGTGGATTAAGCCTACCACTTTAACTCTGTGGTAAACAAACCTACTACATAGGTCAGATATCCCCAGAAGTGCTAGTAATATCGGGGAAACTTGATGTATACATGCAAGGTTAAAACAGAGCTTCTATTGTAAAGAGTGGCCATTGGCAAGCTAAGCCAAACCCTGTGTCATGATGGCAGGGGTACAATGAAGACTGAGAGCCTCAATCCTCAGAATAACATAAATCTACTTGACAAACAACATACGGTATAACATGGATCAAAGACGTAAACGTAGTATGAAATAATTATTCAGGTTTTCCTTCTTCTCTGTGGATATTGTCTGATATTGGTCTTTAGACAGGGATAGGCATCTCTTCCCTGTCTAAACACACACAAGCAAACATGCAGAGAGAGAGAGAGAGAGAGAGAGAGAGAGAGAGAGAGAGAGTCACATTAATGTAAAGTTTCTTTAGCAAAAATGGAACTGGAAAGAATTAAAGAAATAACTTCACAACAATGACACATAGTATGAGTCCAAATTCATTCCCATTACTTAAAAGGACAAGAAATAAGAAAATTGAGAGAATTTTCACAATCATCTCTATTACCATTTCCTCCTTAAAAATCTCATTATACTGGTATGTGAAAACTTTATTTATGTTTGCTTTCATGTGGTATTTATTTGGCACACTTTGAAGCAATTTCTTCTAGAGCTAGGATTTCCCATTCTGTAGTATGTCTCTTTGGGGGAAATTTTAAAGACTATCTTTTCAATCTAGTTTTATTGAGCAATGTAAGACTTAAATCATCTCTTGGTTTTATGTAGTTTGGGATAAGTCTAAAATTGTTTTGTCTTGAAATAGTTCTTTTAGTATTTTTCATAGCTTTGTCTAACAGTCAACAAAGCTTACAAAGGACCTGTTCCATGTCCTCTCCTTGGGATATTAAAATACAGGACCCACAGAGATCATTAGCAGTCATCAGGTCAGATAGCCCATGGTAGTGTAAGTCATATTTGGGGTGTCACCTCCAGAATCACTGCTTCACATACATTATCACCTGCTCATAAGCACACAGCACCTCACATTATCAAAGTGTTGCAGACCCACCCTAGATTCTCCTGATGGGAGGAAGATAGGGATGTAACTAAAATTTTCGGTTCTTATTATGTGCTTTTCACTCTTAGGTATCATACATATATTGTTTCATTTGATCTTTAAAACCTTATCAGGTACTTACAGTTATCATCTTAATTTTTAAGCTGGATAAACCAAATATTAGAGAAGCTAAACCACTTGCTGAAGACAACCAGCTGGTGGGAGTCCATGCTAGGACCAGGACTTGAGCCCAGACTTGGCTAACTCCAAAGCAAATTATATGCCAGGGTAGTTGTGGAAGTAAATGAGAACACATAAGAAGAGTCTCATAGAAGACATACAAATGGCTAATAGACACATGAAAAAATGTTCATCATCATTAGCTATCAGTGAAATTCAAATCAGATATCACCTTACACCAGTCAGAATGGTCAAAATTAACAAGATAGGAAACAGCAAGTGTTGGAGAGAATGTGGAGAAAGGGGGACCCTCTTACACTGTTGGTGGGAATGCAAGTTGGTGCAGCCGCTTTGGAAAACAGTATGGAACTCCTTAAAAAGTTAAAAATAGAACTACTCTATGACCCTGCAATTGCACTATTGGGTATTCACCCCAAAGATACAGATGTAGTGAAAAGAAGGGCCATATGTACCCCAGTGTTCGTTGCAGCAATGGCCACAATCGCTAAACTATGGAAAGAGCTAAGATGCCCTTCAACAGATGAATGAATAAAGAAGATATGGTACATATATACAATGGAATATTACGCCTCCATCAGAAAGGATGAATACCCACCTTTGTAACAACAAGGGCCGAATTGCTGAGTGAAATAAGCCAAGCAGAGTAAGTCAAATATATGGTTTCACTGACTTGTGGAGCATAAGTAGTAATATGGAGGACAGTAGGAGAAGGAAAGGAAATGTGAATTGGGGTAAATCAGAGGAGATAAAACATGAGAGACTTTGGACTCAGAAACATGAAGGTCATAGGAAGGAAGGGGATGAGGGGATGGGTGAACACAGTGGTGAGTATTGAGGGCACATATTGCATGGAGCACTGGGTGTAGGACATAAACAATGAATCTTGGAACACGGAAAAAATAAAATAATGTAATTTTAAAAAAAGAAGAGTTCTTAGCATTATGCTTGGCTTGTAATAGACAACAACAAAAATACCAAGTATTATTTTTTCTTAGGATGAATTTAAGGAAGTGACGCAGTAGCTGAGCAAAGCCTACAGGTGGCAGAGACAAATGGCAACCAGAAGATTTACCCCAAGTGCCTCTACTCTGAGCAGTTATTCCCAGCTGAGTCAAGGATCAACAGTGATGCATAATGACTGGCATATGCATTGGGCAAACAAATATAATAGACACAGAAAAGACAGTATATCCCATAGAAAAATGTACTTTTGTATGAGATATGAAATCCTACAAAATCATACTAATCAAGGGCACCTGGGTAACTCAGTCAGTTAAATCTGACTCTCAGTTTTGGCTCAGGTCATGATCTAAGGGTCATGAGATCGAGGCCTGTGTTGGGTTTTGCACTGGGTGTGGAGTCTCCTTAAGATTCTCTCTCTCTCTCTCTCTCTCTCTCTCTCTGCCCCTACCCCCTCTAAAAAATAATTTAAAAATTTAAAAATTAAAAAAAACGAATTATACTAACTAGCAAGGCCAGCCTTGGTCAAAAGTGGGAAGTAAAAATATCTTTGTCTTTGTATACTTTTCCAAGGTTTCTCTCAGTACTTCTCCATTACATCTCTACAAAGTGATAAATGTCCCCTTCTGGTTCTGCCCTACTGGTCACAGACTGTCTGTCCAGCCAAAGGATTCACATGTGTTCCATTTCTGAAGAGTTCTGCCCACCCTATTTGACAAGAATGAGTATCTAGTGGAGTGTTTGTTAGCCAGTTCTGCGATTATTTCTGTGGCATAACAAACATTTTTAGCCAGTTTAGTGAACCCTAAAGAACAATGACTCATACTGACAATTTAGACAACCGTTCCAGAAGACTTTGACTGCCTCCTCCTGGGAGACCTGTCCTTCAGAAATGCTAGGCCCTCCACCTTGATCACAATGACTTTTGGAAGAAAAGCAGTACAGAAAAAGCCTACAGCATACCTTAGAAGCTGTGGCCAGTAGCATCAAAGAGAGGCTTTGTCATTGTATCAGAAATCAACATAAGTATTTCTAAATATTGCCTTTAGTGATAATGTGGTTACTTGGGATGCTCAGGGTAAGGGTGTATTCTGTGTTGTTATAAAGACACAGGAAAGTCCACCTCTACTTCTTTCCCAGATACTGCCTCCCCTTCCTAATGCACTCTACCGCAGAGATCACACTGAGATTGACCAGAGTTTTCAAAGCCAGAAGATACTTAACAATATCCACGATAGGAGAAACTGCCAATTGTCCCCCAATATTAATTTTCCTCTTCTAAATGGTAGAAGAAAATTAAATAGGGCCACAACCACCCAGCCAGATCCTAAGCTCCCCAGCCTGCCCTATAACTGCTTCTGGACAATGACTGTTTATGACATATGTGAGTGCCAGGTTGTGTTCACAAGATAAATATGGCTAACAGGAAGGAGAAAAAGAGAAGTTAGCTCTACCAGCTAATCCTAGGATTTCCCTATGACTGGCCCAGATGGCCGTTCCAACACTCTCCTGAACTCTGTTCAAAGTGAACCTCAAATTAGACAAGTTTAGATTCTGAGCATTTGAGAATGATACCCCTGCACACACATGCACAGGCACTCGGTAATTGCTTCTGTAGAGGTAAGCATGTAAATCACAGGCCATGACCATGAAAGGATAGGTTGGAAAGATTGAGCTTATTTTGAGGTAAGGGAATGGAGACTACAGAAAAGTGAAGCAAAGTGCATACGATAGAACAGCTCATAAAGACAATGTCACTGAAGTCATATGATGACCAAAGCCATGTTATTTCTTGGTAACTGTGGGTGATTGTAGATAATGATATCAAGAGCTATTTATAGACTTTTCTCAACTGCAAACCGGAGATGGCCTCCCAACCCTCCTTGAAGGGAACTATCAAGCTAATTAAATTTTGGACTAAAAGAAAAAAACAATTATTTTTTAATAAAAAACAAACTAAAGTTACACAGCACTTAATGGTGCATCAAGTAAATCACAGGTTAAAATTCAAGATATAAAGATATAAAGGTTAAAATTAATGTGTTCTAAGTGTTGTATAGAATTAATTCTCTTATTACGGCAACCCCATAAGATCAGTGTCAATGTTGTCCCCCACTGTTTAGATGAGGAAACAGAACGCGAGAGGTTACAGTCACAGTAAATAGCAGAGATGGGTCAGTAATCCAGGCAGTCAGGCTCTCAAGTCCCTGATCCTAACCTTTCCAAGAAACACAAAGATTGATTTAATTTGGCAACCTGATTATGAATGCCTGCAAACACTTTTCCTTCAACAATTTGGAACTCTTAAGTAAGGATGAAACTCACAAGTAATGAAAATTAAGTAGGAAAGCCCCAACTAGGCAAAATAACCAGCATTTGACTTCAACACTACATCAGAGGAAATTTTGATAGTGGGACAGAGGAAGCAACAATTAATTAAAGAGCTTCTCAGTGTTAGGAAAGTCTATCCAAAGCTCTTATTAGCACACAGGTTAATATTTTCATGCCTTAATCCAGGAAGTCTTTTAACTGCAGAATATTTTCCCATACATTTATGTAAAAGATAATCATATTTTATGGCAGGAATTCTTGTAATAACAATGTACAAGCATTTGGCAGAAGAAGGAGTTCTACCTCCAACATAAAAAAGGTACACATTTAAATAGGAACAAAGAGCTAGAGTCATAGCAATAAGCCTGATAAAGACACTGTGTTATCAAAAAGGAACTTCAAAACATGATAGGTGCAGAGCACTTTCTGCCCTGTTTCTGCTCTGACCCAAATATACAGCCAGTTCCCAGGGAAGGGATAATCTGAGTGGAATGTAGGCTATGGATCCATGGACGATACTGAACTATCACAATGAAGAAGAAAGAGAACACAGACAAGAGCCAAATGGAGACTCAGACCTAACTACTATGTTCTTGATGGAGTCTAACCACCAGTGGCTGCTGGTACTAGATGAGATTTTGTTTTTGTTTTTGTTTTTGTTTTCACAATAAGTAGTGGTCAAAGATTTTCTACTGCTTTCACATCAGATCATATATAGTGCCAACTTGTACCCAGACATTAATTGCAGTACTCCTGCCTGCTTGAAGAATGGAATCCTTGGTTGATCCTCAACTGAACAAGTAGTCCAAAGCCTTGCAGCTGGGAGATGCTCCCTGGTGATGTACTCCACTTGCAGCCTAGTTCTTTCCAGTATAATCTGCCCATCTGTACATGAAAAGCAAATGCTGACACCTTTATTTTTTCATCAGGACAGAATAAAAATCATAGTCAGATACTGAGGGGCAGAGTTCCCTCTAATTCTTCTTTTTTTTCCTTAAGATTTTATTTATTTGACAGAGAGAAACACAGCCAGAGAGGGAACACAAGCAGGGGGAGTGAGAGAGGAAGAAGCAGCCTTCCCAACGAGCAGGGAGCCCGATGTGGGACTCGATCCTGGGTCTCCAGGATCATGACCTAAGCCGAAGGCAGTTGCTTAACCAACTGAGCCAGGTGACCTGAGCCAGGTGCCCCCCCTCTAATTCTTATTCTGAGAAACACAAAAAGCAACCAAGCATAATTTTATTGTAAAGAAGGACCTTAAGCAAGAAGTTTATAGAGAACAGAAACTTTTTTCTAACTTTATGATAGATGCAGCCTCATTTCTGGGAAGAGTCACACAGATCTCACATTGCTTTTTTAAGTGGAAGGAAATAAATCCATAAAAATTAAAGAAAAATTAAATTAGAAATTAAAAACAATAAAAATTTAAGCATTTTGAAACTGGGCCAGTGTAAAGAATTCAGTAATTTAGTAAATCACAGGAAATCCCCAAGATAAATAGGTTAAAATTAATGTGGTTTTAAGGAATGGAGTCATCAGCTTTGTCTGGGAGAACAATTCTCACCAAACATTTATCTCAACCTATATCTTAAATTTAATGCAAGTGATGCTTCATTCTGTCAACTGCTTTACAGTAGACCTGGTTGGTACTTTTTCTGAGGCTTTCCATTTCATTTTCCAAATGATTTGTTTCTCTATAGTTGTGATCAAATATATTGTGCAAAGTACTTTATCAATTCATGTTTTTAGCTTTAAAAGTTCATCCATTTTTTAAAAGATTTTATTTATTTATTTATGTGACACAGAAAAATACAGCTAGAGAGGGAAAACAAGCAGGGGGAGTTGGAGAGAGAGAAGCAGGCTTCCTGCGGAGCAGGGAGCCCAATGTGGGGCTCGATCCCAGGACACTGGGATCATGAACTGAGCTGAAGGCAGAAGCTTAACTACTGAGCCACCCAGATGCCTGCAAATGTCAGCCATTTTAAATGATAATATTAACACTTATTTCCCATTTAACTGAAATCTGTGGGGGGTGCTTGGTGAAAATAATATTAGCAAAAACACCTTTAACATTTTTCAGCTTTTATTATGTGCACTTGTTATACCAGACACCCCACCCATATTATTGTATTTATAGTCTTCAGAATAGGCCCATACTGTAGGTACAATTATTATCTCTATCTTACAAATGAGAGACTAAGGATAAGATAAGAGAGGATAAGAAACGACCAGCCTCACATAGTAAGTGGCAGAGCTAGTAAACAAACCCAGTCCTAGCCCCTGCAGTCTATCTTTGTAAACACATTGGGAGGTTACTAGAAGTTGTACCCCACTCCCAGTGTTATATAGTGCTGAAAACTCCTTTTTTTTTTTTTTAAAAAAAAAAGGTTTTATTTATTCATTTGACAGAGAGTATAAGCAGGAGAAGGGGCAGAGGGAGAGGGAGAAGCAGACTCCCTGCTGAGCAGAGACACACCCCTGCCCCACACTCGGGCTTGATCCCAGGATCCTGGGATTATGACCTGAGCTGAAGGCAGACACTTAACCAACTGAGCCACCCAGGGGCCCCAGCACTGAACATTCTTTCCCTCCACTTCACAGAGGATCATTTATGTGTTCTTCAAATTGGTATGAATTCTATTTAATATATGACTCCAGTTGTGGCTGTGTGATTTTAAGCATCTGATGGAAAATGAAAAACCCAGACAGCCATTTACGCACCTCATCAACGTATTACCAAATTACTCGCATACTCAAGGAATGCTTACATGCCTGGGGATTTTTATTTTGCACCTGGTTGTATGTCAACCTAGCATCATGAAGACAAATTCCAAACCAAGTAGTTCCAGAATTTAAGATGATATTCTAGAGAATTTCAGTCAGCATATATTCTGATTTAAAACCACAGCACACAAACTGATAAGAGTATGTGTGTTTGTGGGGATAACCGGGCAGGAGATTTGAAATCTGACCTGAGAAAATAAGAAACTTCTGCTAGCTGTTTACAGCCTTTCCAATATATGGGCCTTTGCATCTACTTAACGAAGCAAATGAACTCACTAGAAGGAAGTAATTGCTTTTCGTCTTCATAAAATCTTTGCAGAGGTGGCCACACATTTGTGCAGACCTCAAGTTTTCTATGCCACATGACACCCAAGTAGGAACCATTCTCTTTCAGACTAATAGGAACAATGACAGAATGCTCCAATCCTCAATTTCTGAGCATTTTTCTCACTCACTGTTCTCCAGGCACACCCTCCACTGAGGTAAATAGGGCAACTCTGACATTGTTCAAGAGTAACGACAGAGACAGGTACAACCCCAGTTATCCAACACCCATCTAGCTGAACACTACAGCACTCTGCTTGCCTCTGCCTCAAAAAGACAAGCTATTCAATCATCAGGATGGCATCCCAAGCATTTTTGCTAGAAGTAGTAATAAATTTGTACCTTATCTATAACATCCACCCAATTCTCTTTCCTTACCATCAGAACATGTTTTTAAGAAAATCAGCCAAGCCATGAATTGAAAACCGTGTTCTTGTTTGGTTGATGTTCTACAATGTCACTACATGGTTTCATCCACCAT
This sequence comes from Spilogale gracilis, assembly GCA_004023965.1. Lineage (NCBI taxonomy): Eukaryota > Metazoa > Chordata > Mammalia > Carnivora > Mephitidae > Spilogale > Spilogale gracilis. The sequence continues at coordinate 18,192 of PITA01006984.1, read as the reverse complement.
TATCCACTTGACATAAAATAACACATCCTACTAACATCGCAAGAGAAAACGTTCCCTCCACCAGCCCTTGGGAAATAAAACAAGAGTTTATCTACATAGGTGCCTTACCATTGATACTCCGGATGCCCAGATGTGGGATTAGGAAGAATACCCAACACAATTTCCCAATTCCAAGCATGCTAGGCAATGTCTTCATTTCCTGTGCATATCAGGGACAGAAAAACTTCACAAGTAGACTTCTCTTCCTTTCTTGAATTCCTCAGGATTGGACCAGGCTACCTACCTCAGTGATATCTGTGAAGTAACTAGAGAAGAGCAAGGAGGTGACAGATGACAGTAGGAAGAGCCTGAATGGTTTGTGAAACAAAGTGAACAGAAAAACGATGTGGTACTCTATTCTGTGGTTTTTGCTTCTTGTCAAATCGGCTGTTCACTTTCAAATACTGATCTGCAAAGCAGCTCAGTCCTTAACTTCTCCTTCCGCTTTACCACCCTTTTTGCCCCACATTGAGGTTTTTCTCATGCAAAGTTGAGTGACATGAAGAATCAAACTCTAAAGAAATCTGTATTGTCGCAATCTTTAGGTTGAGATTTTAATCAAATTAAGGTTAGGGAATTCATGGTAAAAAGTACCTATGGTAAGTATGCTTTTTCCCCCCTTTTCATAGTTTGAGATTATGAAACTTCTTTTATGCAAAAGGCTTTAGATTTTTCTTCCTAAACACCATGTCATGGCAAGGTGAGAATGCTTATTGTGATTATACCAGTGATTTATCTGAGGTTATGGAGAATATGAGTGACAGGAAGCACTTCCTCAACAGGCGAGGGAAGGGCAGGTGTCTTTAATCTGTAGATAAATATCAATGGAACAAGATCATTGTTAATATTAGCTACATGTTCTCCCTCTAAATAAGAAAGTTCCGAGCTAAATGACATCTTGAATATCAATGAAAGGAAACTTTCATTTTCAACATTCTTCATGTGGTTATTATATGGATGAAATAGAAGAGAAGCAACAAAAGGAAGAAATGGAAAAGTTCAAGATCCGATAACTCAGGGTCAAGGTGGGACTGTTTTCTCCAAGGCCACTTGTAATAATTAGCTGTGTTTCTAATCACACATACTTATATACATACATATGTATGTATATATGTACACACACACATACACACATATATATTTAAGATTTTATTTATTTATTTTAGAGAGAGGGTGAGAGAGAGCGAGCATGAGTGGGCTGAGGGACAGAGGGAGAAGCAGACTCCCTGCCAAGGAGGAAACCCAACCCGAGTTCAATCCTGGGACTCTGGGATCATGACCTGAGCCAAAGGCAGACACTTAACTGACCAAGCCACCCAGGTCTCCCTGTGCTTCTAATTATAGGAGCTAGTTAAATTCACTCATTTGAGATTTCAAATGAGAAATCTCGATTTGTGAAATCTGTGGTCATTGAAAGAAGCTGATTGTCTTTCTCCTGGAGGCTGGTGATTTTATTCTAAGGCCAAACTTCAATGGTTTTAAGTAGCTATGTTTTAAAAAAAAGTTATCAGACTGCCTGGGTGGCTCAGAGGGTTAAGCCTCTGTCTTCAGCTAAGGTCATGATCTTGGGGTCCTGGGATCGATCCCCACATTGGGCTCTCCACTTAGCGGCAAGCCTGCTTCTTCCTCTTTCTCTGCCTGCCTTTCTGCCTATTTGTGATCTCTCTCTCTGTCAAATAAATAAATAAAATCTTTTTAAAAAAGTTATTATTGTATTTATTGATTCAAACAGACATTGTGTGATGGTTGGAGGCTCCAAGATGAATGATTTTAAAGAGCTCAGTGAACCAGTTACTATAATCTCCCTGTATCTGTCTTTAATGTTGGAACTGAAATAATCATGTATTTCAACCACCACAGTTTAACAGAGCGACTGTACCTATCTTACAACATCCATTACTTACCAAGTAAAGGTCCTGTGAAATATTTACCCAACATTTACACAGCTTTCTTTCTCATGCTCAAGGTGGAATGTAAACTTCCTGTGGCAGCTGATGCAAGCATGGTTCATTATCCATTTAAAATGGTCCCAGAAGTCAAAAGTCATAAACTATAGCCATGGACCTCAGGCTATTGTCCTAAACCAGAGACAAGTCATATACACTTTTTGACCTACTATTTTAAGGATTTTTTTCATATAAAAAATGCCCATGCTAATGAGATAAAATTTGGAAAAGGTCTTATGTAATAACTAGTGTATTTATTAAGATATCTATTTTATTACTTTTATCATCATGACTGGCTCTTCTTTTTATTAATTAATTTTTTTCCCATAACCTAGCCACCTTATCCCTCCCCCAGCAACCCTCAGTTTGTTTCCTGAGATTAAGAGCCTCTTATGGTTTGTGTCCTTCCCCCATCCCATATTGTTGCATTTATTCTCTCCCGATCCCCCACCACCCCTACCCTGGGCCCTGCCTCTCAAATTCTTCATATCAGAGAGGTCATATGATAATTGCATGACTGGCTCTTTATTCCTCCACAGCTGGAGTCCTGACAGGCCTGCTGTGGACAGAGCCCTCGCTCAGAATCTGACTCCTGTCTTCACTGTAAAGAAAAGAAAGAAAGAAAGAAAGAAAGAAAGAAAGAAAGAAAGAAAGAAAGAAAGAAAGAAAGAAAGAAAGAAAGAAAGAAAGAAAGAAAGCCTGGCTCCACAGTTTGTTAGCTCAGCTGCAAGTTAATTTTGCTTCAAATTTCCACCTCATCTGGCAATTACCTTTCTATTCTGAACCTTGTCCCATTATAATCATGTACTGTACTGTTTGATTTAAGAAATTTGTACTTTTTATTTAAACATGAAAATTTAAAGAATTGACTATATTTTTAAAGAATTTACTACATTTAAAAAAGTGATTGCATTGTGTTTTAGGAATAGTTTTAAAAACATGAATCTATCTCCAATTATATTGTGAAAGACAAAAAGCAAAGTAGAATTGGTTTTCTTAAAATTCATTTCCAAACATCTTAGGAGCTACATACAGGGCAAATTCTCCAGTTCACTTACAGATTCAGTTGCTTTCACGAATCATGAAGCATCTGTAATTTTGCCAGTATTTTTATGTCAAGGGGGTCAGAGAAACAGCAAACACAAAACAGAGGCAGGACCCTAGAGAGAGCTTGCCATTGATATTAGACATCAGTCCAGAGGGATGAATCTTGGTTTTAAAAATTATAGCATCCCAAAAAACATTGCATAGCTTCTGCCACAAATACAGTCCAGCATTTAAAACATTTTCCATTCTTCTGCTTGGGTCCTTTCCTCATCAGTGCTCTTGATAACAATGGTTTCCAAACACCCTTATACTTTAGAATCAGCTTGAGCACTTTTTAGGCACTGGGTAGGATTCCCAAATCCCATTTATGTCCATTGAATGAGAATCTCACAAGACTGAGGTCACATACCTCTATTTAAAAAAAAAAAAAATTTAATATTTTATTTATTTGACAGAGAGAAACACAGCCAGAGAGGGAACACAAGCAAGGGGAGTGAGAGAGGGAGAAGCAGGCTTCCTGCTGATGTGGGACTCGATCTCTGGTCTCTGGGATCATGACCTGAGCTGAAGGCAGTAGCTTAACCAACTGAGCCACCCCGGTGCCCCCACATACCTCTATTTTAAAGAAATCTCCCAAAGTGATTCTGATAGCTGATTTGATGGATATTTGGAAACCAAGCATGAATTTGGTGGGAGACATGGATTTTGAGTCACAAAAGACTTGTACCAAATCTTTGCCACTTATTAGCTGTAGAATCTTTAATAAATTCCTGGATTCTTAGTCTGTAGTAGACACAGAATTGTATCACTTGGGTGACCCTTCAGGAACAGATTTGCTCTTGGTTGTGGGGAATGCAGTTGGCAGATAACTTCCATGTGTAAACTTCTTTAATGACTGGCCGGGTTGAGACTTACCTTGTCCAAGGTCATGCTTTTCCTTCAGAGCCTGCATCCAATGATGGAACAAGGAAAATGTAAAAAAGCCTGGCCATGTGGGCTCCCATGGGATTCTGATGGGCAATACTTGACCCAGAGCTCCAGGTTGTCAGCCAAGGTTATGTCAGGCCTATATCACAGTTTGACTTCTTCTTCCGCATAATCGTGCTTCTGCCTTCTTACTTTCACAGGTGGTGACCTCTGTTCTATCTCAATGTCTGCTTCCAGAGAGCCAAATCTATTCCACATCTCAATTTCCTGTTCTCTAGAACACAGATGGTAATAACATCTATGTGTTACGTTGATGAACGGAGATAATGTAGGCAAAGTAATCAGTAAATTATATCTATAATTATTCTTGAACCAAAGATGAGCTTTAATTTGGATGAGATGGATACCAGGAACCCCATGTTTATAAACCAAGAAATAATGATGACAGAACAATTTGAATATGTTTATTTGCTAATGGGAGTCATTGTTGACTGGAGATTGAGACTTTGAATAAGTGTGGTGACAAAACTTTGATTAGCAAAGAAATGTAGCAGATTAAAGATGGTCTGAATTCCCCCTAAATTCACAAGGATGGATCTGCCATGCAGGGAGGCCACAGAAGGAAAGGGCAGAAAGAATTAGAAGTCTTAGAAGGGCAGGAGATGTAAAGAAGGGCCCACATTGGGAAAGTGTTCTAAACAGCCGAAGGACTGGAAGGGATCAAAGCAGTGGTGCTGTCACAGCAGGGCTAGATGGCTGGAAAGGACACTCCCTGAAACTGAAATACAGAAAAAGATCAGTCATTGGCCCCACACCCCGAAATAGGCAAAGAGACCAACTTGGTATTGAGCCCTTCCCCTTTGTTCCTTAAAGTGTCCCTTCAGTGAGAAGATTGGTCCCACACTGTGAAATGGATAGGGTTGATCCAAAACATGATATAAAATACCCTCAGGTGCAAAACTTAGAAGACTAAAGATGCTTTGGTGGGGGGGAATAAATAAAAATGTCTGTACAGAGAACGCCCAAGAATGCTCTTCTCCCCTTCCGTACTGACAGACTTGGAATGTATTCTGGATCTATCATTTATTAGATATGTGACCTTAGATAAGTTATTCAACTTTTAATCTAATACTTCCTTGAATCCTGTTAGTCCGTAAGGCAGGAAAAATAACACCTACCTGAAAGGTTGTTATGATTTTCAATAAGGGACTTAAATAATACTATATATTTGAAGCTACCATACATGAAACCACATACCGCAGTGCCTGGCAAAAAACTAGGATCTTGACAAATGCATTTTTCTTCTTCCCTATCACTCAGACTGAAAACCATAGTGTGCCTGTGTCTTATTTATTGATATCTTTGCCTGGACAGGGAGAAAAAGTTGACTTCCCTTATATTCTATGTACCTGTCTGTATTATATTTGTATGTGCTTACAGTATTTATTTGTACTATATTTCTGGGCTGTTGTATATGTTTATCTCATTGCTTCTTTATGAAACCAACTTGGGGATGCATGATAGCTTTGCAAATTGTCTTATCTTCTACTTTTGTGGATGTGTATATGCTTTGATGTGCCTGTAGCTTCATATCTCAACAAAATTTAGAGTCTGAAACCATTAACATTTTCTTCCAGGAGGAATTTGGGGGGCTACCTAGAAAAAAAAAAAAGTGGCATACCTTGTAGATTTCCAACTACAAGCAGTGTAATAGACCAGGAGTCCCAGGATATGTATGCCAAAATCCATCACATCATTTGTGCCTTGAGGCCATACTTTTCAGCCAGCATCTGAAAACAATGGAAATACCAAGGCTGGCCCATTTTTGAGAAACAGGACTCCTCTAATGACAGACTTTGGCTTAAGGACTCTTCTATAGCCTTGCCAAACCTTACTTAGGGTACATGGTAGTCTAGGATGCTTCCACCTAGCCTACTTTCCTCTCCCCATCACTATGGATCAAGCTTACTTTGTGGTCTTTCTCCCATCCCCCCTCATTTTTCTTTCGTATCTCCCCATTTTTTTCTCACAGGCATCTCTTCTAATCTAATCTTTACACTTCCCATCCTGTTTTGGAGTCTGTATTTGGAAGGGCCAGTCTAACACATTAATTTTAGATGGTTACAACAATATAAAATATGCTTCTTATTTTGCTTCCCTTTACCCTTTGTTCAGGGACTAGTATTCTTCATGGGGGGGGGAGAGAATCTATTCTGTAGAAGGTAGGAAAGCATGAAAGCTAGTTAGTAAAAGTAGCAGGATTAAGTTAGTCAGTTTGGGAAAAACTAAAGATCAGCCAGTTTGATAGAGAAAATAGTAAAAATGCAGGCATAGAAAAGAGACAGAAATGTGGAAAATTCACATTTTTTTTACTATAACAGTGCAAGTAGCTAACAGCATTGTGGGAATAAGACCCAAAACAAATGACTCACATTTGTCTTAGTGGCAGAATTCTCTCCTTATTTATAGCATTTTTGAGGAGTAAAAAAACAAAAACAAAAACATGCAGATGAAGTAAACAGTAATTTGAAGCAAAACACAATGGAGTTAAGCTTTATTTTAGAGTAAATTCGAAAAAATCAATTTGGGAGAAGTTTGTCCTGAAATGAAATATATACACACTTCATAATCAGTGTGGTACCAGTCAGATCAAATGCTAGCTACAGAGCTAGAACAGCTTTCTGGAGGCCCCAACTGTGCCAGTCATTTTACTTGCTCAATAATTAGGAGATCCAAAATAAGAGGTCCCAGGCAAGGGTCGCAGGAAGTCAGGGAAGAAGCAGGGAGTACTTGAAGGCTCAGGGCAGCAAACTAGGTGCCATTCACCAACTGGTCCTAAAGTGCAGTATTCATATTTTAACATCTGGTAGAGCTGTGCCAAAGGTAACTGACTATATTTTAGTTGTTTATCCCTTTAATATTGATTAGAGTTGTTGTTAATAAACCCAAATAACTATATAGTTGACCCTTGAACAACACAGGGGTACCACACTGGTTAACCTTGTTAAAACTCATTTTGGACTTCTGATCTCTGGAACTGTGAGAGAATAAATTTGTGTTGTTTTAAGCCACTGAATTTGTGGTTGTTACAGTGGCAGTAGAAAAGCAGTGACATTATTTTGTTCTCCATCACACAAGTTCTCAGTAAATATAAAAATGTTTAGTAAATATTCTACAGTAATACAAGAAAAACCTTGCACCATTATAGAACCTTTATAGAATTTCTTTTAGAAATATGGCACTTGGGTGGCTCAGTCGTTAAGTATCTGCCTTCAGATCCAGTCATGATCCTGGGGTCCTGGAGGGTTCCCTGCTCAGCGGGAAGCCTGCTTCTTCCTCTCTTACTCCTGCTGTTGGTGCTTCCTCTCTCACTGTGTCTCTGTCAAGAAAATCTTAAAAAAAAAAAAAAAAAAAAAAAGGAGAAGAAAAGAAATGTGATGTGGCTGACCTATAAGAAGCTATGATATTTCTGGGCCTAATTATTTCCTATGAATCTCAGTGTACCCAATAACAATGGAGGACATCAGGCAGCATATCCCTCATCTTCCCTTGGAAAGTGATGACAGGTCAAGAGGCTGTTTTAGGATTACATCACTTGAATCCTGTAGCAGTTTGAATTAAGCTCAGTGTATATAGTGGGAAAATCTAAAATTTTGATAGCTTAAATAAAATACAAGATTGTTTTTCACATGCAAAAGAGGTTTAGAGGTAAGCAGGATGGGGCTAACATCTCATCTCCTCCTTCTTCAGTGACCATGTCTCCTTCTGTCTTTTTACTTCACTTTGACATCTGGGTCCATGGTCCAGGTTGGATGATCTTAGCTCCTGTCATCATATCTGACTTGCAGACTCAAAGAAGGGGGCAGAAAGTCAAGAGAGGCAGTCCATGAGGATGAGTGAGACCTTTTCTGGAAATCCAACACTAAAATTTCATCTACAACACACTAACCCCAACTTAATCATATGATCTCATCTTCCTGTAAGGGAGACTTGTAAATAGAATTTATCCAGGCAGGAAAAATGCCCAACTAAATTTCTAGGTTTCATTATTGAGAAAGACGGACTGAAGCTATCTCTACTACATCCACCATTTTGGTCACCTAAATATCTGTGAAGAACACACTCCCTTCTCCAAAAGAGACAATACCAATATCTCACCTTGATACCTTGTCCAAGTCAAGATATTTGGAAGACCATGTCCTCCTCATCAGATATATATGCAGCCTCTCATGATTCCTGAAAGGCAAGTTATATGTTCCCAACATTCCCATATACTGTCTTTAAAATTTTCCATATGTAATTTTTGATTGTTGAGTGAAGCTGTTACTTGAGATAATAAGACATAGGGAGTCTCACTTTTAAAAATACTCTGCCAAAATGAGGAAAAAATATAATATTCATAGCTTAAATTCCTTTATGATAGTAATCAATTCTATGAATAATATTTGGTCAATTTTGATAAAAATATCATGTTTCTGCATCTTTTTTCCAGGCCATAGTGCATCAGTATTATCCATATTATGTAGGAGGCTAATTTAAGCCAAGGGCAAAGGCATCAGTATGATTTCTTTTCAATTTTTAGGAAACACACACACACACACACACACACACACACACACACACACACAGAAAAATTTATAAAGAAAATAAAGGTCAAGAGTGAGGGTTCCCTGTTAGAACAGTGGACAAATTCCTTGTTTAGTGCAACCGGTGCCCCAGCCTCTGCCTTCTGCAGTTTCTTCCTAGTCCCTGATGATTAAATTCCTTGGGAAGCAGACTCTGAGGCAGACTTTAGGATATAGGAAATCTATTAGAGAGTGCTCCAGAGATCAGTGAGTGCAGGGCTAGAGAAGGGAGTAGGACTAAGAAGAGGGAGCCCCAAGGGCTGTGATGCAGTCTTAGCAAAGGCCTCAAAAGCACCCAAGGGAGGTCTAGCACTGGTTCAGCCCCTTAGTGAAGTACTTCTCCTTATCAAATTCCAAGACAAGGCTGGCAGCTGAGGACTCTCAGCCAGAACAGTCTCAGCAGCAGAGAAGTAAGTCCTTCACTTCTGAAGGGACTCTGGGAGTACATCATAGCCTCCACCAACTGGTCCTTTTTACCATTTGAGTAGAAAGTACAGAGAGATCCAGTATACTCCCTTCCCCCACACAAGCACAGCCTCCCCCACCATCAACAGTCTGTACCAGAGCAGCACATTTATTACAATAGATGAACCAACCTTGACACATCATTATCACCAAAGTCCATAGTTAACATTGGGATTCACTCAGTAGTGTATTTTCTATGAGTTTTGACATATCTATAATGACATTATAGCATCATGGCGACTGATTTTATTGCCCTAAAAATCACTGTGCTCTGCCTCTTCATCCCTGCCTCTCTCCTTTCTACCCCTTGCAACTACCATAGTCATACTTTGTTTTTTTTCCATAATGTCATGTAGATGGAATAATAGTGTGTAGCCTTTCCAGATTGGCTTCTTTCATTTAATAGAATATGCATTCAAGTTTCCTCTATGTTTTTCCATGAAAATGGAAATGATAGCTCATCTTTTAAAAGATTTTATTTATTTATTTATTTGACAGAAACACAACTAGAGAGGGAACACAAGCAGAGGGAGTGAGAAGGAGAAGCAGGCTTCCTGCAGAGCAGGAAGCCCAATGTGGGGCTTGATCTCGGGACTCCGGGATCATGACCTGAGCCAAAGGCAGACAGGTAACGACTGAGCCACCCAGGCACCCTGCTCATTTCTTTTTCAATGCCAACTAATATTCCACTGCCTGGATGTATCCATTTGTGTATCCATTCACCTATTGAAGGACATCTTGGCTACTTCCAAATTTTCACAATGATGAATTAAGCTGTTATAAGCATCTTTGTGTATATTTTGGGGTGAACATAAGTTTTCAGTTCCCTTGGGTAAATGCCACAGGTGGATTTTTTTAACTCTACAAGATTCCAAATTACTGAAAGTTTAGTCTACTTAGATTTTAGGCCACATGGCCTCTCTTAGTCAAGTGCTATTTCAGACAAAATTGACTTCATTCATTCCTTTATTAAAGTTGCACTCCAATATGGGGCTTGAACTCACAACCCTGAGATTAAGACCTGAGCTGAAATTAAGAAATGGATAACCAATTGAGCCACCCATGTGCCCCCAAAATAGACTCTAAGACAAAGACTATAGCAAGAGACAAAGGATTCTATATAATCATAAAGAGGACAATCTAACAAGAAGATATAATTGTTGTAAATATTTATGCATGCAACATGGGAGCATCTAAACACATAAAACAGTTAATAACAAACATAAAAGATGCAATTGATAGTAATACAATAATAGTAGAGGACTTTAACACCCCACTTACATCAATGGACAGATGCTCCAAGCAGAAAACCAGTAAGGAAAGAGTGGCTTTGAATGACCCATTGGACCAGGTAGTTTTAACAGATATATTCAGAATATTCTATCCTAAAACAGAGTAATGCACATTCTTTTTGAGTGCACATGGAAAATTCTCCAGAATAGACCACATACTGGGCCATAAAACAAGTCTCAACAAATTCAATAAGACTGAAGTCATACCACACATCTTTTCTGACGACACACTATGAAACTAGAAATCAACCACAAGAAAAAAATCAAGAAGGAACACGAATACATGGAGGTTAAATAACATACTATCAAACAATGAATGGGTCAACCAAGAAATCAAAAAGGAAATAAAAAAATACACAGAGACAAATGAAAATGAAACACAATGGTCCAAAATCTTTGGGATGCAGCAAAAGTGGTTTTAAGAGGGAAGTTTATAGTAGTACAGCTTAGCTTGCCTCAAGAAGAAAGAAAATTTTCAAATATACAACTTAATCTTAAACCTAAAGGAGCTAGAAATAGAAAATATAAAAAAACTCCTAACCAGTAGAAGGTAATGATAAAGATTAGAGCAGAAATAAACAAAAGAGAAACTAAAAAAAACCCAATAGAACAGGTAAAAAAACTAGGAGCTGGTTCTTTGAAAAGATCCACAGAATTAATAAAACTTCAGCCAGACTCACAAAGAGAAAGAGAAAAAGAGAAAGGATTCAAAATCAGAAATGAAAAGAGGAGAAATAACAACTGACCCCACAGAAATACAAAGGATTTTAAGATAATATTATAAAAAATTATATGCCAATGAAGTGGACAATGTAGAAGAAATGGATAAATTCTAGAAACACATAACTTTCAAACACTCAACCAGGAAGAAACAGAAAATTTGAACAAACTGGGGTATTTAGGTGGCACAGTTGGCTCAGTGCTCATTGTAGAGTCTGCTTGAGATCCTTTCTCCCTCTGACCTTCCTGCTCATGCCCCCTCCTCAATTAAATACTCTTTAAAAAAAAAGAAAAGAAAATTTGAACACCAGCAATGAAATTGAACGAGCAATCAAAAGACTCCCAACAAACAAAACTCCAGGACCAGACAGCTTCCCAGGTGAATTCAACCAAACATTTAAAGAAGAGTTAAGGGTCACTCGGGTGGCTCAGTCGTTAAATATCTACCTTTGGCTCAGGTCATGAACCTGGAGTCCTGGGATCAAACCCCCGCATTGGGCTTCCTGCTTGGCAGGAAGCCTGCTTCTCCCTCTCTCACTCCCTCTGCTTATGTTCCCTCTCTAGCTGTGTTTCCCTCTGTCAAATAAATAAATAAAATCTTTTAAAAAATAAAAAATAAATAAATAAGGGTTAATAGCTATTCTTCTCAAAGTATTTCAAAAAGTAGAAGAATAAGGAAAGCTTTCAAATTCCTTCTATGAGGCCAGCATTACCCTGATACCAAACCCAGATGGAGCCACTACAGAAAAAGAGGAGTACCAACCAATATCTCTGCTGAATAAACATGCAAAAATTATCAACAAACTATTAGCAAACTGAATCCAACAATGCAGTAAAAAACAAAAAACAAAAAACAAAACAAAACAAAACAAAAAACCCTGAATCCAACAATGCAGTAAAAAAAAAAAAAAAAAAAAAAAAAAAAAAAAAAAAAAAAAATCATTCACTATGATCAATTGGGATTTATTCCTGCGATGCAAGGGTGGTTCAATATTTGCAAATCAAAAAAAAACTCACCCAAATTGGTAAGGAAGAAGTAAAACTTACACTTTTTGACATGATACTCTATTTAAGAAACCCCCAAAACCCCACCAAAAAACTACTAAAACTGATAAATGAATTGAGTAAGGTCTCAGGATACAAAATCAATGTACAGAAATCCATTGCATTTTATATACTAATAGTGAAGCAGCAGAAAGAAATCAAAAAGTAATTCCACTTCTAATTGCACCAAAAATAAAATACCAAGAAATAAACTTAATCAAGAAAGTGAAAGATTCATACTCTGGAAACTATAAAACATTGATTTAAGAAATTAAGGTATTCCATGTTCATGGCTTGGAAAAACAAATATTGTTAAAAATGTCCATAGTACCCAAAATACTTTACAGACTTAATATAATCCCGATTAAAATACCAACAATATTTTTGGTTAGAACAAACAATCCTAAAATTTGTATGGAACCCAAAAGGCCCTGAATAACCACAGCAATCTTGAAAAAGAAAAACAAAGCTATTAGTATCATGATTCAATTTCACATTATATTATAAATCTGTAATAATCAAACAGTATCATACTGGCACAAAAATAAACATAAATCAATAGAACAGAATAGAAAACTCAGAAATAAACCTGCAATTATATGGTCAATTAATATCTGACAAAGAAGGCAAGAATATGCAATGGGAAAACCCAGGGCCTCTTGGAGAAAAAGTTAATTCAGGGTCTGGGGCAGGAAATGTACAAAATAAATCTAGAACATCTTGTCAGAAAGAGAGAAAGGAATCTATGAAAGATTACTAAGTTATATCAGAAGGATTTCAAGGAAACTTGAAGAGGCTCCTAATGGCCAAAGCTGGGACAATTGAGCATTTAAATAGATAACTGCAATTTAGTAAAATCTAAATTGAAAGAAGCATGAGGAAAGAAGTGAGGACAGAGAGAATAAAGAGTGGGGTGCCCATTCTAGCAAGACCAAGAGAGAAAATTTCATGTCAGTTTGAGGGTTTAGTTTTCTACAGTAGATCAAGCTTAGTGATACTGAATCATGACTCTGTTTGCAAACATGACTCTAGGACAATCTATTACTCAAGAAAAGATCAGAACAGCCATGAGCCTGCCAAAGCCTTTGTGCAGAGTCAAGGAAGGCTTACTGCTACTAAATAAAATTTGAAGGAATCATGAAGGAGAAATATAAAGTGATGTTTTGATTATAATCCATGTGACTTGTTTATTCAATGTACCAGTTACATGCATAAAATAGAACCCTGCCCCCATGTGATGGATAATCTAGGAAAGATTTTACATGTACACAAATAACTATAATATAAAATGGTAAGAAATTAAGTGCCACAATGGAGACATAATCAAAATTCTATAGTTTGGTAGACAGAAATATTATGTCTGACAATGGTGAGAGAAAAGAGTAGGATCTGAGCTGGTCTTTAAAGGATGAGTGGCATGTGATGGGCAGAGATGAGGGAGATTATGCTAACCTGAGAAAATAGCTGGACAGAAATGCCTCATAAGAAAGTACAGGGACTGTCTTTAATCACAATAGGAAATTCCAGTTGTCTGGAGAGGGAGATATATGATGGAGGAGTGAGAGAAAAGGCTGGGCAGATGGATTGGGAGCAGGAAGTTGGACAGGTCTTCATCATCAGTGTGAAGGTTTGGAATTTATCTTTTTACCAAGAGAGCCACTGAAAGTTCTAAAGTGGGATAAAGTCCTACCAGCTACAGAGCATTTTACAGTACTTGAAAGATATGTTCAAAGAAAGAGCATGCAGAAGCAGAGAGACCAGTGAGGAGGCCATCATAGTCATTATAGGACTGAGCTGCCAAGGTGGCGGTGGGGATAGAAAGGAAGAAGGATGTGGTAGAAATATTTCGAATGAAAACTCAAAATAGATTTTGGATGAGTGCTTAGAAAAGGAGTTGAGAAACTTGAAACAGGTAAGAATAACTGAATCTACATGATTGGAAAGAGCTATGATTGGAGAAGAGAGAAAATTGTGCTTCCTAAACTTGAAGTATGTTGACTGGAAGGGGCAGGACAACTGAAATGAGAAACTGGAATTAGCGAGGTGCTGGGCAGGAAACAGTTCTTTGACACAGGCTCATAATGCAACTCAGGGGGAATAAATGAGAACTCAAGGGGATTGCAGAGGAAGAAAATATGGGAATTAATGACAGGCCCTTGGGAGAGGCTGACATTGGTGAGGCCAATGGAGGGTAGGGCGGAGACCTGGTGCAAATTCTCTGGCCTCTGCCTGAATATCCCAGGGCTTAGGCTGCTCCACAGTGTAGATTACATCAACCTATCCTTTCCACCAGGCACCACTTGAGAGATGGCACATTGCAGAGCAGCACTTCACAATCTGTGATGAAATACCAGTTTTTTTCTTTCCAATTTGTTGGAACCAATACTTCTGTAAAATCAGTATGAGTCAATCATGAAAAAAAAAAACAACCCCAAATGATCAACAGCTTGAGTGTTTTGGCAATGTCAACCTTCTGTGAAACTTTCTGAAAGCTTACTTTCAACTTCTGTACTTACATTGTGGTAAATATAAATACCAACATACTCAAGTAGTGCTAAGAGGAACCGACACCAAGACACGACGCTATTTCAGTTCTGTTATTAGCACTGTGACTATAGGCAAGCCTCTTAACTTCTCTGGGCTTATGTTCCCTTGTTTGTAAAGTAAAATGATTACATTCATCTTCAAAGTCTAGATTGTATGATGTTTAAATGTTAGTTGACACTGAAATGGCCTAAATTATCATTCTGCCATACTCACTTTCATGCCTTAAGTGCGAAAGAGCTATTTTCTTCTCATAGGACCCTTTCCCCTCTTCTAATGTTTTGAACTGTATTGCTGTTTTGAGGCTAGAAGGTTGGTCAGGAAGGACTTCAGGGAGCCAGATTTTCTGCAAAATTACTCTAAGCTAATCTCTCTTGTTTCTAATCATGCCACATCAAAACCACAGGAAACCTAAAACAAAACCTTTATCTGAGCCACGGACCCAGTTTACATAACAGGATCCATGACTCACCAGCTCAGGATTCCAGGCTACAGTGTGCATATTTCCGCATGCCCCATTCAACTTGAGATGGTCAGTGACATTTATTATATCCTGTTCATCTTATATGCTAATTCTAAACATAGTGCTAGGCATACAGTAGATATCCAACAATTCTTTCCCAAGTAAATAAATGAATGAATGTGAATGCCTCACATCTTTCAAAGCCTTTCACACCCCAGGCTGACAGTAACTTTTGCTTTATCCTGTGTCCCCCTAGCACTTATTCCATAAAATCACCTGTTCCTGTCATTTGCCAAAGGAATTGTGATTTACATCTCTAAAAAGTGCCTATTTGGACTGAATTGTGTCCTTCCTCCACCCAATTCATATGTTAAAGTCCTAACTCCCAATGTGACGGACGTATTTGGAGATATGACCTATACAGAGGTTTTTAATAAAGGTTAAAAAAAGTAGTAACAATGAGGCCTTAATCTGATACCACTGGCACTTTTAAAAGAAGAGGAAGACCTCAATCTCTCTCATTCTCCTTGTACATCAACAAAGGAGAGGCAATATGAAGATATAGCAAAAAGACAGCTATCTGTAAACCAATAAAAGGTTCCTCATGAAACAGAATTTGCCAGTATCTTGATCATAATCTCCACTAAATTGTTGCTTAAGCCACCCAGCCTGTGATGTTTTGTTATGGCAGCCTAAGTAGACTAAACAATGCCTTTCCCTGATTTCTCTCATGTGTGCCTTAGATGATGGAATGAAGCTAGGTCAATAACAAGAAACCAGGAATATTCACAAATACATGAAAATTCAAAAAGTTTTTTTTTAATTACATTATTTTATTTTTTCAGTGTTCCAAGATACATTGTTTATTCTTCACACCCAGTGCTCCATGCAATACATGTCCTCAGTGCCCACCACCGGGTTTACCCATCCCTCTATCCCCTCCCTTGCATGACCCTCAGTTTGTTTCTGAGTCCAAAGTCTCTCATGTTTCATTTCCCTCCTTGATTTACCCAAATTCATATGATAAACATCACTAACCATCTCAATTACCCCGTTTCCTTTCCTTCTCCTACTGTCCTCCATATTACTCCTTATGCTCCACAAGTAAGTGAAACCATATATTTGACTTTTTGGCTTATTTCACTCAGCATAATCTTCTCCAATCCCATCCATGTTGCTACAAAACCTGGGTATTCATCCTTTCTGATGGAGGCATAATATTCCATTGTATATATGGACCATATCTTCTTTATCCATTTATCTATTGAAGGGCATCCTTGTTCTTTCCATAGTTTGGTGATTATGACCATTGCTACAATGAACACTGCGGCCCTTCTTTTCACTACATCTGTATCTTTGGGGTAAATACCCAGTAGAGCAATTGCAGAGTCATAGGGTAGCTCTAGTTTTAATTTTTTAAGGAATCTCCACACTGTTTTCCAAAGCGGCTGCACCAACTTGCATTCCCACCAGCAGTGTCAGAGAGTTCCCCTTTCTCCACATCCTCTCCAATACTCGTTTTCTGTCCTGTTAATTTTGGCCATTCTGACTGGTAGTATCTCAATGTGGTTTTGATTTGAACTTCCCTGATAGCTAATGATGATGAACATTTTTTCATGTGTCTGTCATCCAGTTGTATGTCTTCTGTGGAGAAATGTCTGTTCATGTCTTCCACCCATTTTTCGATGTGATCATCTTTTTTTGATTGTTGAGGTTGAGGCCTTCTTTATAGATCTTTGATATAGGCCCTTTGTCTGTAGTGACATTTGCGAATATCTTCTGCCATTCCATGGGTTGCCTCTTTCTGTTGACTGTTTCCTTTGCTGTGCAGAAGCTTTTGATGAAGTCCCAAAAGTTCATTTTCACTTTTGTTTCCTTTACTTTTGAAGACATGTCTTGAAAGAAGTTGC
Organism: Spilogale gracilis; assembly: GCA_004023965.1. Classification (NCBI taxonomy): domain Eukaryota; kingdom Metazoa; phylum Chordata; class Mammalia; order Carnivora; family Mephitidae; genus Spilogale; species Spilogale gracilis. Next base: position 1,170 of record PITA01006984.1, on the reverse strand, counting down.
TGTGGCTGATGTCAAAGAGGATACTGCCTATGTTCTCCTCTAGAATTTTGATAAATTCCTGCCTCACATTGAGGTCTTTCATCCATTTTGAGTTTATCTTTGTGTGTGGCATAAGAGAATGGCCGAGTTTCATTCTTCTCTACATTGCTGTCCAATTTTCCCAGCACCATTTATTGAAGAGGCTGTCTTTTTTCCACTGGGTGTTTTTTCCTGCTTTATCAAAGATTATTTTACTGTAGAGTTGCGGGTCCACATCTGGACTCTCTACTCTTTCCATTGGTCTATTTTGTGTCTGTTTTTGTGCCAGTACCATGTTGTCTTGGTGATTACAGCTTTGTAATAAAGCTTGAAATCAGGCAACATGATGCTCCACTTTTTCCTTTTCAACATTTCCCTAGCAATTTGGGGTCTTTCTGGTTCCATATAAATCTTAGGATTGTTAGTTCCGCACTTTGAAAAATGTTGGTGGAATTTTGATCAGGATGGCATTGAAAGTATACATTGCTCTAGGCAGTACAGACATTTTAACAATGTTTATTCTTCTGATCCATGAACATGGAATGTTCTTCCATCTTTTTGTGTCTTCTTCAATTTCTTTCATGAGTGTTCTGTAGTTCCTGTAGTTAGGAGTACAGATCCTAAACTTCTTTGGTTAGGTTTATTTCTAGGTATCTTATGGTTTTTGATGCTATCATAAATGGAATCAATTCTCTGATTTCCCTTTCTATATTTTCATTGTTGGTGTATAAGAATGCAACTGATTTCTGTGCATTGATTTTGTATCCTGCCACATTACTGAATTGTTGTATGAGTTCTAGTAGTTTGCAGGTAGAGTCTTTTGGGTTTTCCATATAAAGTATCATGTCATCAGTGAAGAGAGAGAGTTTGACTTTTTCTTTGCCAATTTGAATACTTTTTATTTCTTTTTGTTGTCTGACTGCTGTTGCTAGGACTTTTTTTTTTTATTGTTACTAAAATTTTTTTTTTCCAGTGTTCCAAGATTCATTCCCCATTCCCCACACCCAGTGCTCCACGCTTTAGGTGTCCCCAGTACCCACTACCAGGCTCTCCCATCCCTCCACCCCCCTCCCTCCAAGTCCCTCAGTTTGTTTCTGTGTCCGAAGTCTCTGTTGTTTCGTTTCCCTCCCTAGATTACCCTAGTTCCCATTT
>PITA01006983.1:0-82027 GCA_004023965.1 Spilogale gracilis | reverse complement strand
GGCCCCACCCCCGCCTTTTCTTTTGGCTTTAACAGCTCTGCCCCAGTTAGGTCTAACCTTGATCTTTCAGGTCACTCCTTGTCAGTCTCCTTTGACTCCCTCTTCTTTTACCTGCCGCTGTCTGCTGATTCTTTCCTTGGACTTCTTTATCACTTACTTTGTATGTTGCTTGAGCCATCTCATATACTTTATAGCTTCAACCCACAGCTAGACCCACATTGATCTGCCCGAACAACCCCTCTGAGGCCCAGATCCATTGGTCTAATTGCCTACTAGGTCTCTCCAACTGGATGTCCTATAAGGACCTCAAAATGAACTTGGTGACTTGCCTCCTGCTCAGCTCCCACACCCACTAGGAACCGGATCTTCCATTTTTAGTGCTGACTTTGGTTGCCCAAGCTAGAAATCTGAAACTCATCTAAGCCTCCTCCCTTCCTTTATTCACCCCTCTTAATCTGCCACCACTTGGTTAAACTCTTGGATGTGTTCCCCTCTCCATCCTCATTGCCAGTTTTGGTTCAGGCCCTCATAACTTGTTACCTGGAGTATGGCTTCCTGGACACAGACTTGCCCCCAGGGTGCTCGCCATTTCTTGGCTTTCAATCCTCCAGTGTTGCCCCGTCACTCAACCTCAGGGTAAAATCAAAGCTCCTTGGCATGGTTTAGAGATCTTCTATAATGTAGTCCTTAACTCCCTCTCTAGGTTCCTCCCTTCCTCTTCGCCACACATACCCTGAGCTCTCTGGCCAATTACAGGGCCATACAGTCCCTCACACTATCAGCACACTCTGCCCCCGTGCCAGTGGACCTGCTGATTCCTGTTCTTGGAACAGCCTCTTGGCCCTGCTTTGCCAATCTCATACATATTCATCCTACAGTGTCACACTCAGAGGTGGGTCACTTCCAGCGAGCCTTCCCAAGTGCCCTCCAGCTGGCAAGGGTGAGCCTCATCTAGGCTGCCATTAGTATCATATGTAACATTTCTTGAGCTTCATGTTGCTTATCTATTTATCAGTCTGTTGTTCCTAGGAGACTGTAAGTCACTTGAAACTGTTTCTTCATCTCCAAAATCCTAGTGCCTGATACAGAGTCTGGGACATCGGAAGTACCTGGTTAAGTGTTTAATGAATGAATGAATGAATGAGCTATTTCATTAATATGAAGAACAAATGAATAATGCACCGTTGCACTGTGTCTCTTAACATTTGGGTTCTCCCGGGTTTTGTCTGTGCTGTCTGGTTTCTACCACACAGCCCGCCCTGAGTTTTGTTTGTGGTCCTTCACTTCAGGACTTCTGACCCCTGCCTTCTGATCACCTGATGCTGATCTAATGGCCTGGAAGGCACCTTTGACTCTGCACATTGCTGGCTCTAGCAATCTCAGCTTTTTGCCCCATTGCCATGCTCGCCCCCCACTTCCCACAACCCTGGCAGTGATGAACAAGGCTGTGTGGCTACAAGATAAATTAGCGATTTGATTAAATGCAACAACAAGCAAGGATGTGACAGTCACAGATTTTGATCTGAAAAACATAGCTTTAAGATCAGTTTTAAGATTTCAAACTTTTATATATTGAGTTGTCAAATCCTGGGAAATTTTATAACCTGTATCCCCCAGGACCCAAGAACTCTGGATGGACTTGCTCTTCATAATAACTGACATATTATCCTCCTAAGCCTCCATGGTCTCAGATGTATTGTGGGGTGATTGCTAAGGAATAATAGCCATAGGTAATAGAGTCCCCTGAGAATGAGACAGGGCTAAATACATAAAGAAATAGAATTCTAAGCTCTTTTAGCCCCCATAACACAAAGCCCCCGAGGCTCAAATAAACAATCAGATCCTCAGCCTCAGTCTGTTGGGAAGCTGGGTGGGGAGATGGGAAGATGGGGAAAGTGGAAATAGGATAAACTAAGGCTAAAAACATTTCCTACTAATTACTAAATACACCAACCTTGGCGTGTGTTATTAAAGATCTTAATTCAATTCAACTCATCATTAATAATTAAGGGAAAAATATATGTAAGACACAGGCCAGGTCTCCGGATGTCACTTCCCCTAATATTCAGCAGAGCGTTTCCACTGGAACATTTCCACTCCCACCAATGCAGAGGAAACACGGTACTATGAAGTCATTTGCATGTACCCATGTCAAATTCTCTAACAGAGATGTTTAAAATTGTATAAAACTTATTACCGGCTTCTTGTCTTGCAAAAGATACGGAGAGTCCTGTGCTATGCTTTTGGAAAACTCTTGTACCTGCAGTGAAAAAATGCAGTATTTCATTAATGGCATGATGTCTTATATCTGAATTTGGTCACTTCTATTCATCATAATAAGTCTTAAAAATATTACTTTAGTCTTCAGTTGATCAGTCTGTTCTTTTAACTTCTGGCACATATGTTTCCCTTGGGTTATCTTCTGAAATATGTAAGAAGAGCTTGGGAAAACGTCTTTCTGAGTGATTGATGACACCTTAAAGAGACTCATCTCAGATTCTATTCCTGTATAAGAAAGAATAAGTTTTGGCTTCCATTCATCTCAACGTCACTGCAGATTTATTACGTACTAAAAACAGAAGTCTGTGGCAACCACCACCATTAGTTATTTTTAAAAAGTTTTCAAAATGTATATCTAAATCAAGAAGGTTTAAAAATATTAGTACCTGGGACACCTGGGTGGGTCAGTCAGTTAAACATGGGACTCTTGATTTCAGTGCAGGTCATGATCTCAGGGTTGTGAAATCGAGCCCCACGTCGGGCTCCAGGCAGGGTGGGGAGCCGGCTTGGGATTCTCTCTCTCCCTCTCCCTTTGCCCCTCCCCCATCTCCTCTTTCTCTTTCCCTCTAAAAAAAATAAAAAAATCAAATCAAATCAAATATTAGTACCTGTGAGATGTTCGTGGTGAATATGTATTGTGGGCTCCATCTGTATAATTAAAGGATAAGAAAACATTATTTAGGGGCACCTGGGTGGCTAGTCATTGAGCATCTGCCTTCAGCTCAGGTCATGATCCCAGTAGCTGGGATCGAGCCCTATATTGGGCTCCCTGCCTGCTTCTCCCTCTTCCACTCCCCCTGCTTGTGTTCCCACTCTCACTGTCTCTGTCAAATAAATACATAAAATCTTTAAAAAAAGAAAAAGAAAGATAGAAAGAAAACATTATTGTTAATGCCATTATTCAAAAAGATCCAAGGGGCGCCTGAGTGGCTCAGTTGTTAAGTGTCTGCCCTTGCCTCGGGTCATGATCGAGGAGTCGCAGGATGGAGCCCCGCATCGGGCTCCCTGCTCAGTGGGAAGCCTGCTTCTCCCTCTCTCACTCCCCCTACTTGTGTTCCCTCTCTAGCTGTGTTTCTCTCTGTCAAATAAATCAATAGAATCTTAAAAAAAAAAAAAAAAGACCCTGGTCCTTGATGCTAAGGCTGAATTCCACTCTGACACTTATCTGTTGGGTGACTCAACAAAATTACATCATCACTGTAAACCTCAAATTCCTCAGCAATAAGACGAGGATAAAAATAGAACCTACCTCCTAGGGTTGTTATGAGGATGAAATATTAGGTATTACCATAAGATCTGGCACATGATTAAGCACTGATGACATATCAGCTGTCACCACTACCATGTTCAATACTATTACAGGGAATACTGAAACGTTTCTCCCCAAACTGGACCATAAGCTCTGTGAGGGCAGGGGCCGTTGCTGGTCTTCTCACCAGCTCTGTGGCTGGAGCTCTCTCTCACTAACACTATGCATACAGTAGAGTAGACACACTCTAGAGAATAATACAAAACCATATGCGTTAAGTTCCAAAGTGTGAGTTAAGACACTGATGGTTTACTCACCACAGACTAATAGGACAGGAGCTTAAATTCCAGAGCGACTCACCTTGAGGGTCTTCCCACTGTTTTCAACAAATAAAGCTCAGAAACATGCTCATGGCCAAGCACTCAATGGTGGCGGTCAAACTAGACTTTGGTTATGACGAATATCTCAGTTGTATGATGGGTAGTCTATTCTCCTGCCTTAAATTGACAGGACTAGAGAAAATCAGACACCTGACTTTGGATTGCCTCGTCCGGAGAGAAGTGAGCCTAATACCCATTCTGTTCCTACTAACCTCAGGGCACTGAGGACTGTGACTCCCCCCGGGGTGTTTTCCTGCAAGCCAAATGAGAACCCCTGAGACTTGTCAGTGTCAGACACAGGGAAGGCACCGGTCAAGGCCAGGTGGGCTATGGCCACAGGTGTGTGTGGGGGGGAAGGGGTGTTCTGCTCAAGTTCCCAAGAGCCTTCAGCTGAAAGAGAAGGGAGCCGAAGCATGAAGGGGTGGAAATGGAAAGCAGGCAGAGAGTGTTCAGAGTGTTCTTCGTACAAAGCTTCAGGGAAAGATCATACTGTCCTGGCGAAGTGCCAGAGGACTAAAATGTTTACTTTGATCATTAATGTGAATTTACCTAACTACTGAACCTCAACTAATCAATGAGGTCCCAATCTTCAATGTGTTGGGAAGTTGGATGGGGTGATGCAAAGAAGAGGAAAGGGGAAATAGTATAAATTAAACATTAATAAAATTTGGTCTTTGGGAGCATTTGGGCGGCTCGGTCAGTACAGCATGCGACTCTTGATCTTGGGGTGATGAGTTCGAGCCCCATGTTGGGTGTAGAGATTACTTAAAAAAAATAATGTAAAGCATTTTTAAAAATTGCTAAATTGTGGCCAATATAAAAAGCTTGGAATGTTACTAAAGATCTAAATTTGGGGGCGCCTGGGTGGCTCAGTGGTTTAAAGCCTCTGTTTTCGGCTCAGGTCATGATCTCAGGGTCCTGGGATTGAGGCCCACATCGGCCTCTCTGCTCGGCGGGGAGCCTGCTTCCTCCTCTCTCTCTGCCTGCCTCTCTGCCTGTGATCTCTCTCTCTCTGTCAAATAGATAAAATATTAAAAAAAAAAAAAGATCTAAATTTGGGACATCTGGGTGGCTCAATCATTTAGCGTCTGCCTTCAGCTCAGGTCATGATTCTAGAGTCCCGGGATGGAGCCCTGCATCAGGATCCCTGCTTGGTTGGAAGCCTGCTTCTCCCTCTCTCACTCCCTCTGCTTCTGTTCCCTCTCTAGCTATCTCTCTCTCTGTCAAATACATAAATAAAATCTTTAAAAAATAAAAATAAACAAAACAAAACCCCAATGTAAAGCATTAAAAAAAATCGCTAAATTGCTGCCAATATAAGAAGCTTGGAATGTTATTAAAGATCTAAATTTGATTTGATTTCGCATTAATAACAAGGGTGTGATTTATGGAAGGCAGAAGGCCAGGTCCCTGGGGGAATTAGGCAATAGAAAGATGAAGACAAGGTTGCTGCCCTCCAGAGTACTCAAGTCTGGTAGAAGAAACGGATATTTCCAAATTATCAGGATCCAAAGCAGACTGATGTAAATTCTCTGAGAGAAACCTAAACCTCAGAGGGTGTGAAGGGCTGGCTGGCGGTGGGAATGAGGGTCAAAAAGTCCCGCAGCCAACAGGGAACTGAAGGAGGCCATGAAAATGTGGAGGTCTTTGATAAGGAGAGGTGAAATGTTCCATGCAGGGCAGGAGTTCCAAGGCTGCAAGCGTGCGGGGCCAGAGAGTTTGGGGACCAGCCAGTTCACTGAGGAGGACTCCTGGGGGATGAGAGGTAACTTTATAAGGGTAGGGTGGAGCCAAAAAAAGTGGGGGGGGGGAGGACTCAAATTCCAGATGAAAGATAAAAGAATTTGGAGTTTATTCCATGATGTGTTGTTTGTTCAGCCCCTGACTATTCTCAGGAAGACACCCACTGAGCTTCTAAGAGGTCAAAGACTAGAAGTCAGTTCATGCTCCTTGCAAAGACCCACACTGATCTGGATGAGCGGTGGCCCCCATCATGCATTTCATGGAGACTACTTTCACTTACCTCTATCTGTTGTGAACATTCAGCAGTTTTCCTTTTCTGCCCGTGTCTTTCAATACAGTTTGACCTAGACATGCTTTCTAAGATATCTTGCACGATAGCTGACTTATCTCTCAATTTAGGAGAAAAGCTGGCTTGTTTATCTGTTATAAGTGGTTTATTAATTGTTTTATTTTTAGGGATTTTCCCTTTGGGAGCAACCTTAGGGAAATCAGATAATTGGTAATGGACCAGAGCATTGCCATGTTTGAATCCACTGCCTGAGACTGCTTTTTCAGTCTGCACTTTCTGAAGTGGCTGTCCTTGGCAACTATTTGGTTTATCACGTAGACTCTTGATTTCAGTTAGAAAATGTGAAGTTTCTTGATGGCTGTTCTCTCCAGTAGCCTCTAAATCAGAGGTGTTTTCTTCTGTCACAGTTAGAGAAGAACTGGGCGTGTTGCTGTTTTCACCACCCCTTTGCGGGCTCAGTTGGTCTGTGAGTTCTGGGGTTTGTTCTTTTGGCCAAGAATTCTTAACATGGTGCAAAATAATATTTTTAATAATAGCTTCATCAGAACTGTCAGCATTAGAAATCTCTGGGAGCGTTTCACAGTTAATGTCTTGACCTTTTAAGAATTCCTCATTGGAAAGGTGATGGAGTAAAATATCAGAAATGTTTGACTTGGAAGGGACTCTTTCATTAGGTGGAATATCAGGGTCTATGATGGATCGTTTCTCTTTATCATAGTTTTTGTTGATAACAGTTTTAGTCATTTTACCCAGAGTCATGGTCATGTCTGCATGTCTGTAAGTCTCTTTATATGTAGGCTTTTCTTGAAGGTCATCTACTGTTAAAGGAATTTGATTTGAAACATCAAGGGTATCATTTTTTGAGGTAAAATTGTAATCACTGTATATCTTAATTTGGGAGAAATTCTCATCATAAGGCAAATCTTTCTGTTGCTTAGAAGTTGTATCTTCTGAGAAATTGGCTTTGTCCATGAACATGCAACCTGACCTTCTTTGTACCTTGTCTATTCTTGATGTCCTTAATTGTAAGAGTAGATCCTCTGGTTTTCATTGACTGTCTTCATTGTGTGTCCTATTCTGTGCAAAATAGAAGAACCCCATTGTTAAATATATTGGAATATTGTATGGAACTATGCTGGTATTGCTGTTTATGCCAGAACGAAACAGATGCTTTTCATTTAACAAACATAAGGCAAAATGCTCAGCCAAGTGGTATATAAACAAGGAATAAAGAAAAAAAAGTTGGGAGGAGGTTTTACATTTTTTTTACTCCTTAAATTTTTTTTTTTTAAAGATTTTATTTATTTGACAGAGAGAAACATAGCCAGAGAGGGAACACAAGCAGGGGGAGTGAGAGAGGGAGAAGCAGGCCTCCCGCCGAGCAGGGAGCCCGATGTGGGACTCGATCCCGGGTCTCCGGGATCATGACCTGAGCCGAAGGCAGTCGCTTAACCAACTGAGCCACCCAGGCGTCCCTACTCCTTAAATTTTGAGAGAGAATTTGGTCACTAGTTAATGACCGATATTTATCAATCTCTCCTTGGAAGTGCTATTTCGAATTTGTTCTCCCAAAAGAGGAGCTTAGGATGCAAGTGAAGAATTGCTATGTTAAAATGCCAGGGTGGTCACATGTCCACACATCACTGACAGTCCCCACATAGCGTGTTGCTGAGAGTTAACTCAGCTCAAACGTAGCCACCAGCCTTCTCTGTTCTGGGGCTTTTTCATCTGTCCCTCCAGACTTTCTGGTCCCCTTCTCCTGATTTTCTCTTATATGTTAAAGAAAGGCAGAGGAGGGCTAATAGAAATGTGACCAAGGAACAAAAAGCCCTACTGAGCTCCTGGAGGCCAGTCTGCCGCCAAGCACCCCTCTTCTGATTAAACCCCGGGCAGAAGCGAGTCAGTCTGAGCAGTCCTGACTGGTTGCCACAGCCTGGTGATGGCACTGTGTCTTAGGGGTCCTTCGGAAAATGGTCAGAGCAAAACCATCTGTTACTTGGTATCAGTCTCTCTTTCTTTTAAACAATATTGAAAACACCCCTTTAGATATCTCCTCTTGATTTTTAGACTTTTGGAACCATTCCTTAGAAGCAGTAGGATTTCCTCCAGTTTTAGGTGAAGCTCTGACTCGAGTAGGGGGCCTGCTGCCACCAGCTGCCTCCCTTGCCCGTATAATGACAGGGTTGGATGAGTGGCTCTCTGAAGCTGTCTCCCCCTCTAAACTTTTATGAGTATGAACTTGCAGTTTATTAGCTGACCTAACAATCTAAACTAATAGGTTTGGCCCCAAAAATGAGCTAAGAAAAAGGAGTACAAACTAAATGTAGTAAAGCCATCTACAGAACATTGTTCAAAATCTTAATTTGTAGATATGTGCCAATGTTAGAGAACTCAAATCAAAAAGATATTTTGTTTAAAGTGAAGGGGGAAGGAATGGAGGGAGAGAGAAGTGAAGAAGGGGAGAGGAAGAAGAAAAGGGGAAGGAAGGAATAGGGAGAGCAGGAGGATGGGAGAAGGAGAAGAAGAAGAAACACTGGAGAATTACTTTACATTATTTAATGCCTAATATTCATTGTAAAATGACGTATATCTTCATGAACAGAACTATAGGCTACTCCAACCCAAACTGAAGAACAAGGGAAAATGCTTCCCAGGAAAGTCAAAAGCACAGTAGGAAAGCAAGAATTGAGAGATGTAGATGTGAATCCTGCCTCTTTACTCAGTAGCTAGATGCCATCAGGCAAGTTACTTAATTTTTCTGAGTCTTCGTTTCCTCTTCTGAAAAATCAGAATAAAGCCTAGTTCACCAGATTGTTAGAAGGACGTGAGATAATGCATGTGAAGCGCTTGCCATAGTGTTTGGCATAGAGTGAGCTTTCAATAAGTGGTTGTTGAAAAATGAAAAAAACGATCTCAGTGTTGGAATACTGAAGAATGCCTATCTACGGAAGGCTGGGTACTCTATCTGTGGGGACAGAGATAGCCTACCTGAGGTAAGATCTCTGTAAGAGTTTTAAACTATTTTAAAAATCTACCTGTAAATGAATATGTTGTTCGATGGTGAAAACTATCCCTAAATAAATTTAAATAGAATGTGTCTAAGACGTCCAAATGACCAACAGGTACATGAAGAGATATTCAACATCACTCATCATCAGGGAAATGCAAATAAAAATCACAATGAGATATCTTTCTAATGCCTACATGGCTATCATGAGGAAGACAACAACAAATGTTGGCAAGGATTTGGAGAAAAGAGAACCTGTGTTCTCAGCAGTAACTGCTGGTGGGAATGTAAATTGGTTCTGCCATTATGGAAAACAATATGGAGTTTCCTCAAAAAATAAATAAATAAATAAAAATAGGGCGCCTGGGTGGCTCAGTGGGTTAAAGCCTTTGCCTTCGGCTCAGGTCATGATCTCAGGGTTCTGGGATCGAGGCCCGCATGGGGCTCTCTGCTCAGCAGGGAGCCTGCTACCTCCTCTCTCTCTGCCTGCTTGTGATCTCTCTCTCAGTCAAACAAATGAATAAAATCTTTGGAGAAAAAAAATTAAAAATAGATCTACCATATGATCCAGCAATTCTACTTCTGGGTATATACATAAAGAAAATGAAAATAGGATACCAAAGAGATATATGCACTTCAATGTTTACTGCAGCTTTATTCACTATAGCCAAGAAATGGAAACAACCTAAGTGCCCATCAATGAATGAGAGGATAAAGAAAATGAGGAAGAAGGATGTCCTTCCATTTGCAGCAACATCAATGGACCTTGAGTACTTTATACTAAATGAAATAAGTCAAATACTGGATAATATAACTTAGATGAAGGATCTATAAGAGCCAAACTTCTAATACAGAGAGTAAAATGGTGGTTACTAGAGGATGGGCAGTGGAGGGATAGGACAGATGTTGTTTAAGGGTATAAATTTTCAATGAATAATAGATAAGTGCTAGAGCTCTAATTCCCAGCATAGTAAATATAGACAACAATATTGTATTATAATCATAAAACTTGCTAAGAGGCCAGCACTCAATTATTTCAACCACTAGAAAGAAATAATAACAATGTAATATGATAGAGGTATTAATTATCACTGCAATAGCCATCGTGTTACAATATATAAATGTATCAAATTAACATGTGTACACTTTAAAATTACACGATACTATGTGTCAAATATACCTCAATAAAAACCTGCTTTCTGAGGGAAAAAAAAAGCGTATCTTTAAGCGCCTATAGAGAAGAGAAAAGAAAGATGACTTCTAGTTTCGCAGGAGTTTTAGTGACACAAACAACAGCCCCAAACGCGTCCTCCTGTCTTCTTTGTTCCTGAGATGCCCCCTGTTGACCTCTAAGCCCTTTTCGCTAAGGAAGAAAAGACCCTTTGTTAGATTGTACTTTCTCAAATATCATCCCACTTAAACTGATAAAATTTAATTTTTTCTAAGAAAAAGAAAGAGAGACTACCAAGTGAAGCCAGAAACCTGAGGAACTCTCTCACTAGACGTGGGGAAAGAGCTTCTCTTATTATTGCTATTGGCGTGAAGGAACTGGAATATCTTCTCATGTCAGAACCCAGCCCAATCTTGGAATTCAACAGCGAATCCAAAGAGATTCTGGTCAGAACTCACCAGAACCTTTCTGTAGACCCAGTTTGATTTACTGAGTTCAGGTGAACACATTTAGGGCCGTGAATGCTTATGTGGCCACACGGACCATTATGTGCTCAGCAGTAGCTCACAAGTCACCCTGAACACTGAGGAGGCTGGCACATCCCGGTGGCCCGGCCCTGTGAAGACACTTCTGTCTGGGCCGAACAACAGGTGCTCACCACTGCGTTCTATTCCCTGTGTGGGTTACTTTTCTATAAAGTCTGAATTTGGTGTTGAAGTGCTGACTTATGCTCACTAATTTGCCCAGTTTAAGAGAAGGTAACCATGGTTGGGATGACTAGGGATCTGATGGGATCAGTTAAGAATGTCTGTAGAAGGGGCGCCCGGGTGGCTCAGTTGGTTGGACGACTGCCTTCGGCTCAGGTCATGATCCCGGAGACCCAGGATCAAGTCCCACCTCTGGCTCCCTGTTTGGCGGGAAGCCTGCTTCTCCCTCTCTCACTCCCCCCTGCTTGTGTTCCCTCTCTGGCTGTGTTTCTCTCTGTTAAATAAATAAAACCTTTAAAAAAAAAAAAAAAAGAATGTAGAAGAGAAAACAAACCAAAATTCCTTAGTGGTTCGAGGTCAAAGAGGGTCAGTGAGTCATTGTTTCTGAGTAGTAGGTGATGTTTGTTCTGCTCACTAAGCCCATTTAGTGGTGATACAATGTTCTGTATCACATTCTATACTGGAGGGTTATCTCCATCTTCAGAGGAAAACTATGGGACCATGTGCCTGTGACAGTCACTTAACCTCATCCCTCATACCTTCCGTTCTGTGTTTAGACCTTTGCTAGCCTCCAGACAGGATATAACCAAGAGGCAGAGGAGAAAGCAGACATTGTTTCTACATATCCTTGCAAGATGCCCTCCACTAAAGTATGAACCACTTAACACTCAGGTCTTGAACCCCACTCTTCTAAGGTCAATCCTATGAAGTCTAATAAAAATAGTTGACTATTGGATCCAAATTTTTCTTCCTCCTTTACATGCGTGTCAGGAAGAATGTGAATAGATCACAATTAGAAGCTGTAAGTTCATGACCCAGAGATTTTTTTTTAAGATTTTATTTATTTATTTGAGAGAGAGAGAGTGAGTGAGAGAGAGCATGAGAGGGGAGAAGGTCAGAGGGACAAGCAGCCTCCCTGCGGAGCTGGGAGCCGGATGTGGGACTCGATCGCAGGACTCCAGGATCATGACCTGAGCTGAAGGCAGTGGCTTAACCAACTGAGCCACCCAGGCTTCCCCAAAGATTTTTTTTTTTAAGAATTTTTGTATTGCAGTGCCTATGTGGCTCAGCCAATTAAACATCTGCCCTCAACTCAGGCCATGATATCAGGGTCCTGGGATGGAGTCCCAAGTCGGACTCCCTGCTCAGCAGGGAGGCTGCTGCTTCTCCCTCTCCCTCTCCGCCCCATCCATGCTCTCTTCCTCTCTCTCTCAAATAAACAAAATCTTTCTTTAAAAAGGATTTTTTTTTTAATTTTTGGGGCATCTGGATGACTCAGTTGGTAAAGTGTCTGACTCTTGATTTTGGCTCAGGTCATGATCTCAGGGGTCATGAGATTGAGTCCCACAGTGGGCTCAGCTGAGAGTCTGCTTGAGATTCTCTCTCTCTCTCCCTCCTCCTCTGCCCCTGCCCCTGCTCTATCTCCCTCTCTCAAGTAAATAAAAAAATAAAACCTTTTTAATTTTTTTTTTTTATTATTTTTAAGTAATCTCTACACCCAGCATGGGGTTTGAACTCACGGCACTGAGATCAGGAGTCATATGCTCTACTGACTGAGCCAGGCAGGCGCCCCCTGCAACAGTATATTGTACCGCCTACAGCAATATGCTGCTCTAAGTCTTCACCCAACACATGCCACAGTCAACACAAAGAGGTAAAACAGTAGCAGTAACAACAGAAACTCACTTCCACCTTGGGGGTCTCTGGACATCATGGAGTGAACCCATGAACCCTTGGATGTTGATGAGCAATCCTTTAATTCTAAATCATCTTTTTTTCAATAGTAGGAGGTTGGCTGCAATTAAATAATAGAACAAAAACTGAGCTTCCAAATCATGGTGTGTCTGCTTCTTCCATATTCCTTCAATTGTAAGAAATTAACTTTGAAGACTACCTAAGGAACTTCTGATATGATCTAAATTTGTGTGTGTATGTATGGTCTTTTAAAGACCTTTCAAAGATACTGCGTTGGACCCTTTTAATTTTCAAATTCTCTCCCTCTATTTCTAGCTCAAGATGTCTATTTACCCATGAAAACAATTAGGAGATGGTTCAGAATAATATGTCCTAGGTCACGCCCAGAGACCAAGTATTCATGGACTTTGTATCCAGTGTATGGTGCTTCTAGATTGAAGCATTTTCACAGGTAATATGATACAGGCTCCCTCTGTAATAACTGCATTTGATTACATGCTGGTAATGCTATCAGCTAACTTTATCTCAGAAATGTGGGTGCCCACCAAAGCAGTGCCTACAGCTGTAACAATATACCTTTCATCGGGCCGTCTGGTTTCCTCCTGTCGTTGAGTGGCAGAAGGGAGACACTGTGTTGGAACAATGAATCAACCCAGTGCTCCCTCGAGGCCCATATGGGTATATTATTTACAGCCCGTCTTGGAGATTATAGACCTTTGGTAAGTGTGCATGAATCTGAGGACCACCTGTTACAATTTATTTATCCTGAATCTATTTGAAAAATCCAAGCAAAAAGCTTTTGAAACTGTGAGTGAACTGGTATTTGGGTATTTGGGGAAGTTTCTTCCTTGTATTTTACTAGCAGCCTTGTTCTCGCTCCTTCGGGGGTCAGTGCTGTCTCTTTATCCAATTTTGCCGTTGACATAACCATGCCGTCATCTTGGATTGTCTAATTTATTCTGTAGACCACAGACCTTTGCTATGGTTTGGAAACAGGAAACTCCTGCCAATTGCTTTAATTCTAATCACAAATTTTAAAGAACATTGATTTAAAGAAGTATAATTTTTAAAAAGCCAAAAAACAAAAACAAAAACAAAAAACCTTATCTTTTTCCTAAACTTTCTTGCTTAAGTTTGGCAACCCCCAGAGATAAGATGGGCCAGAATATAAATTATGTCCTTGTAGAAAAATAACAGCACTATTTCCTTAACCCCTTTCTTCACAAAAAATCCAGAAACTCCCCGCAACATGACTATGATGTAAATATTACCTAATCTGATGCTGAAATGTCCATTTTCACTGGGCAATTTTGCTTGCTAGATTAAGATCCTAGAAGTGACAGCCATACAAAAGGAAAATAATGCTCAGCGTCCAGCCCTACTATGATTGGCTTGTGGAGGTTTCATAAACATTAATTAAGGCACATAACACCCAGATGAAGTATTTCTTCACCACTCAAGCAATATCATCATCTTAGAAATGGAAACTCAGGACAGTGCTAAACAATTTAGGTCAGGAAATAATTACCAGCTCAAAAGATAACAGTGCTTTGCAGCTAAACAACACTTTCTAACCAAGAGTATCCAGCCACATTACAAACTCTTAACTAAACACTCTCAGAGGCTTAATAAGTATTTACCTTTGACCTCAACAGATTGAAAGAGAGAAAGCAATTTAGCCAAAATTACACACAGAGTCACTAGCAGCGAGGATTCAGTCCCTTGGATTCTAGTATTAGGTGGAAAGTGAAGAAAGCAAGGTTTATGGAGGTCACACTATGTGCTGGGCTCTTTGTGTATTTCGTCTCATCAATCTTCTCCATGACCCCTGAGATAAGTACTCTTACCACCCCTGCTGTAGGCTAAGGAAACAGGCTCATCAGAGCAGCTAGGACAGCTCAGTCTGATTACAAAGCCAACTTGCTTCTGCTCGTATGAGACCACATGCCACAAAGTGGAAGAAGAAATAGAAGTGGTCAGACTCAAAAGAGCTTTATATATGTGTGTGTGTGCATACATACATATATACATACACATACAGGATTGGTAATTAATGTGCTATTCCTGCAGTAGCCAGTTATCCCAACCTTAATGGCTAAGACAACACCAATTTATTATCTTTCAGTTCTGGATGTCAGAAGTCCAAAAATGGGTCTCAGTGGGCTGAAATCAAGGTGTCAGCAGCCTGCATTCCTTCTGGAGGCTTTAGGAGAGAATCCATCCCCTTGTTTTTCTCCTGTGTCTAAAGGTGATCTGCATTCCTCGGCGGGTAACCCTTCCTCCATCTTCAAAGCCAACATCATAACGTCTTCATATCCCTCTCTCTCTCTTTTTTTTTTTTTTTGAAGATTTTATTTATTTATCAGACAGACCAAGGGAGCACACAAGCCAGGGGAGTGGCAGGCAGAGGGAGAAGCAGACTCCCTGCTGAGCAAGGAGCCCAGTGTGGGACTCGATCCCAGGACCCTGAGATCGTGACCTGAGCCGAAAGCAGGCGCTAACCAACTGAGCCACCCAGGTGCCCCCACCATCTTCAAATCTCTTTTTGACTCTGACCCTCATACCGCCCTCTTTCACTTCACAGGACCCCTGTGATTACAAAACTGGGTCCACCTAGATAATCCAAGATAACCTCCTCCCCTCAAGGTCTCTAACTTAATCTCACCTGCAAAGTTTCTTCTGACTTGTAAAGTGAGGTAGACACAGGTTCCAGGGGTTAAGATGCAGGTAACTTTGGGGGCCATCACTTTGCTTATCACAGTACTCTATATTTTGGAGAATTCTTAGAAAACCAGGACCTAAAAAAAAAAAAAGAAAAGGAAACCAGGACCTATGCCTCATCATTTCTTCCCCAGCTAGTATCTCTTGTCCTCTTATCCCCAAAACGCTTCCTAAAATGGAGCTTTGTCATCTCATGGAGCAAACGGGTTGAGATACAGTGAATACTATAGAAGGACATACCTCAAAAGTGGAAGGTTTAAAAAAACAGTAAATGATTGGGACACCTAGGTGGCTCAGTTTGTTAACTGACAGACTCTTGGCTTCAGAGTCCTGGTCTCAGGGTTGTGAGATGAGCCCCTTGTAGGACTTATGCTCGGTGGGGAGTCCGCTTATCCCTCTCCTTCCTCTTCTGCCCTCCTCTTCTGCCCGTCCCTCTGCCCACTCGCGAGTGCTCTCTCTCTCTCTCTCTCTCTCTCTCTCTCAGATAAGTAAATAAAATTTATTTAAAAAAATAAAAAAACATAAAAGATAGCTATGCATGCAGCCACCTGGAGGCATCTCTAAATAATTATGCCATTTGAAATAAGCCAAAAAAGCCAAAAAAAAGTACACATCTATATAAAAGTCTACAAAATGCAAAGTAATATATAGTGACAGAAAGCAAGTCACTGGTTGCCTGGGGTTGGGTACAGGTCTGGGGAAAAAAATTTTTTTTCAGTTTTATTTAAATTATCGTTAGCTAGCACACAGTGTAATACTGGTTTCAGGAGTAATTTCAGAAGTTTCAGGAGAAGTCGGCTCATTCGCCACCTACATAGAACAACTAGTGCTCATCCCAACAGGTGCCCCCTTCATGCCCATCACCCAGCCCCCTCCCTCGGATCGACAGATATATTGACTGTGGTGCTTACTTCACATAAACGTCAAACTTGACAAATTGTGTTCTCTATGCACTTTATTATATGTCAGAACACATACATGGAAAGAAACTTCAAAATCCTCCAAGACGCGCAAGAACATTTTTTTTTAAGATTTTATTTATTTATTTGACAGAGAGAGAGATCACAAGCAGGCAGAGAGGCAGGCAGAGAGAGAGAGGAGGAAGCAGGCTCCTTGCCGAGCAGAGAGCCCCATGCAGCCTCGATCCCAGGACCCTGAGATCATGACCTGAGCCGAAGGCAGAGGCTTAACCCTCTGAGACACCCAGGTGCCCACAAAACTTCCTAATTGCAGTTAGAGAGCCAGAGAGAAGTTTCAGTCCCACTGCCATGACCTGTCTAAGAAGCTCTTCAGAAAATTCTTATATACCTCATTCAGATGTGACCATTTCAGGATGACTGAAGATTTGCAAGTAGAACACATCTGGAGGCTTATTTTGCATATTATCTAGGCTCCTTCGCTCTGTCTGTGGGGCCCTTTGTGAGCTGTCCGCCCGGCTCTCCAGCCTGTCTTCCTGCCACACCTGGACTTGAAATTCAAGCTTCAACGATGCCAACTATTCATAGCTGTCCACGCTCACCTGCCTCCACACAATGTGCTGCTGTCCTCTCTGCCTCCTTGGCCAAGAGAGGCCATCACCTCCTCCTCCGCTGCGACCTCCAGCTCCTAGGCAAGCATCTTGGGCTGTACTTTCCCACCGTAGTAATTGCCACTGGCCTATCCGTACTCCCAAGCTTGGCGTATAGTAGAGACTCAACAGTTACCTCGTGGAATTAGAAATGCTCCCAGTAGGTCATATGCAGAGACCTCCACCATTAGGGTCTCTGTAGGGAAGGACATCCCCCCAAAGAGGAGTTTGGCTATTGGTAGATGAAGGGCCTGGTGGTGAAGGTGGTGGCAGGGACACGAGCTGCAGCCTCAAGGAGAGCGGCAGTTCTCAGTAGGAGGCAGGGCCACTGCAGAGGGTTTCACAAACTGCGACGCCGCCTGACCAGGAAGGTGCTCTTGGCATCTGGTACCTGGAGACCAGGGTGGGAGCTCAGTACAGAGCAGCCCTGTAAGAAGAATGATCACCTCCAAAGGGCCAATATGGTCTTTATTAAAAACAAATAATACTCTAGGGGTGCCTGAGTGGCTCAGTTGGTTGAGCGTCTGCCTTTGGCTCAGGTCATGATCCCAGGGTTCTGGGATCGAGGTCTGTATCAGGCTTTCTGCTCAGTGGGGAGTCTGCTTCTCCCTCTCCCTCTGCTGCTCTCTGGGATTCTGCTCTCTCTCTCTCTCTCTCTCTCAAATAAATAAGATTTTTAAAAATATTACTCTAAAGAGAAAAAGACGTTTTCTCTGTAAAGACAAAATACTCTCCTTCCTCAGTGCTTCAGGTGAGGGGAGGTGCATTCAGGGAAGGACCAGAATCCTCTCCCCTGGCTGCAAACCCTCGCTCTTCTTGTCCCTGTCTCCCACACCAGCCAGGGTTCACTCCTCCCTCTCACTGTCTGCACTTAATCTTTTTTGTTCAAGGGATACCCGGTCTCTTTCATATATTGGAGCCTCCACTTTACGCTGTTTACTCTGCCCAAAGTGACCACTCCATCTTCCTCCCTCTACCTAGTTATTTCTTACTCATCCCTTAGTATGATTTCTTCTAGAACCTTCTGTCACCTTCTACACAAGGCCTGTTTCCCCTGATAGAGGCTTTCAGAGCATTCTGTGTACCTCTCTAATAGCCTTTAACAATTCTAAAATATTGGCAGAAGGAAGAAGGAGAGAGAGAGGGAGGAGAGGAGTGGAAAGAGGAAAAAAGCAAGCAGATTGGAAGACCCATTTGGCTGTTTGGGGAGGGTGGAAAGAGCACAGTGTTATGCCCAGATTTCGCGATCCCCAAAGACCACCAGGGAGTCACCGAGTCTGATGCAAAAGCAAAGAGCCTTTATTCAAGCTAGCTGGGCTCAGTCTCCCACACCCACCAACCCAGCAGCGAGATGCAGAGAAAAAGCGTGGTTTCCAGAAGCACAATAGTTTTATAGCGGGCGGGTGGCAATAGGCAGGGTGATGTCGGTGGCTTATACTGATTGGCCAAGCATCAGTTGCGTAAGGCGGGCTAGGCCAGGATTGGGCAATATTCGAGCGGTTTTTCTGGGGAGGGGTCAAGCTGGGAATTTACACAAGATGGAGGACACAGCACACAAGATGGAGTCAGTCTTATTCTGCCCTTTCACACACATTTTTATAAACCAAACTTTTAGCTCTGCTCCTTATTAATTGAGGAACTTGACTAAGTTATCTAAGTGATTGACACCTCCATTTCCTCATCCACAAAATGGGGATAAATGGTGTTTGTGGGAATTAAATGACAGAAATATACTTGCTCTGTGTCTGACACATGGAGGATGTTCAATAAATGTCAAATCTTCTTTCTCTCCCTCCTCTTCCTCTAAGGCAAGGGTATGTAAATGTAGACATTTAATTAAAGAAGCTGGACTAAAGAACCTTTATGTCTAGCTCGATGGAGAGAATTTCTGTAAGCCTTCTAAATGGGTTTAAGTGACTCACAATTGTCTTTTTTTTTTTTTAAGATTTTATTTATTTGTCAGAGAGAGAGAGAGCACAAACAGGAAGAGTGGAAGGGGGAGGGAGAAGCCAGCTCCCCACTGAGCAGGAAGTCCCTGATGTGGGAGTCGATCCCAGGACTATGGGATCATGACCTCAGTCAAAGGCAGACACTTAACTGACTGAACCACCCAGGCATCCCAGGACTCACAACCCCCTGTGGTCAGGGGATGGGCGGTTGTAATGGGTGGTGAGTAGAAGCAATGAGGCAAATTCATAGATGTTGATATGGAGGGTTACTCAATATTCTTGAAAGATCTACTCTTCATAATCCTTCCAGCATGCTAACAAGTGTATGTCGGATGACTCTACCTGATTTCATGGAAGGAATGTGAGCTAACCAGGAAGTGAGGCACCTCTGAAAAGCTGGTTGGTGCTTTCTGTCTCTGACATTACAGTCTTACTGAGATCCTACTGATGCCCCTCCCCCCAAAAAGTTGGGGGAGGGTCAGTGATACCTATCTGAAGTGAAGCCTAGCCACTAAAGCAGAAAGAGTTCTAGAGGACAATAATTTACATTTGTATGATTTGCCATCAAGGGAACCTCTGGGCACCTTTGCAATCTCATAATTAAGACTGATAATTGCATCATAAAATAATGGGTATAATCTTCAGAGAGCATTTGCATATGCATATTATCCTAGAGGCAAACAGACTCTTAGAAGTTCAACACACAGGAGATTGCCAGGGTAGTCATGAGAGTTCTGCCTCCTTTCTAAGTAATCCACCCTACTAAATGATATTTGGAATAACAGGGTAGTAAGTAAGTCTCATTGCACAACTTCTTTTGTATGTGACACCACGTAAATTAAAAACACTTGACTGCCTTGCTAACAGGCAGCCTCCAGATCTACTGTGAAACAATGATATTGAGCACTTCGACTTTAGAGAACCCCCAAAGTCAACCCTGTAAAAGAACATAGGGCTGTTTCTTGGTTAAAGTCCTGAACTACTCACTCGCTTTTCTTTCTCGGAAGGGGTTCTTAAACCTACCTTCTTTGTGATAGGCTCACCTGCTTTTAGCAGTTCCTGTCCTGGATTTAAAGTAGAACGTTCTGCATCCTGGAGTGCCCTCAGTCCAAGAATGATTAGCCACCCTATTTGGGCAAAGTCCCTCACCCCTGCCAAACTCCTAACCTGTTATCTCCTCACCCCTGTTTGTCCCTGTTTCATATCTATGTATTTTTTTCTATTTTTTTAAATATAGAAAGCCACCAGAAGGAAGTAACAGAGAGCACACTTATGGGAGAGTATTCAGATCCATGGTATTTTTTTCTTCATTTTAACCTTTTTTTTAATTGTTTTATGCTTTTAGCTTATTGTATAAAATGGGAAAAGTACAGAAATGTCCAGACTCAGATGGCTTCAGCATAATTCTTCCTAGTGTTTATTAAACATGTTTTCTGTAGTTTGATTATAATAAATAAACAATTCTGCAACATGCATTTTTTTCACTGATTTTTTTCACTGATTTTTTTTTCACTGATTTTCACTGATTCACTGAAAAGAGTATTTCCTCATGAATACTTCAAAACAAATGTCAGTTTTTAATAGTTATATCCACTACATGGCTACACTGTAGTTAATCATTTTCCTAACAACAGACATTCAGATTGAATCCAGTTTTCAGGATCTTTAAGTGACATAACAATAAACATCCTTACCTATACTTTAAATTATTTCCTTGGGATAAATTCTTAGATGGGAAAGTATTAGGACAAGTATAAAGATTTTAATGTTCCTAATATTGATTTCAAAAAGTATGTACAAGCTTGTATTCTCACCTGCAACATGGCAGTGATAGTTAGACATGCTCTGTAGCACTTAACAGTAACATTTTAAAGAAATCGTCAATTTAAAAAAAAGGTATTTCAATGTTGTTTTAATCTGGAGCATTTTTTTAAAAGATTTTATTTACTTATTTAACAAAGAGAAACACAGCTTGAGAGGGAACAAAAGCAGAGGGAGTGAGAGAGGGAGAAGCAGGCTTCCCGCGGAGCAGGGAGCCCGATGTGGGGCTTGATCCCAGGTCTCCGGGATCATGACCTGAGCCGAAGGCAGTCAATTAACCAGCTGAGCCACCCAGGCACCCCAATCTGCAGCATTTTGATGACTGATAAGGTTGGGCATTTCTCATATATTTTTTGGTTTCTTTAATTTTGTCATTTGTGGATTATCTCAGTCCTTTGCTCATTCATCTTTTATCCACAATATGACTAGTTTTTTCTTATTACAAAAATAATACATGTTCATTATGAAATATGTTAGAAAATGATAATATAATGTTTTACAAGTGCTCCTTAAAGACCTCAGTCCAATGTATTATATCTTTGTCAACTAATATATATCTAAGCCATCTTTTTTTAAGCATAGTTGACACACAATATTACATTAGTTTCAAGTGTACAAGATAGTGATTCCTATAACTCTATACATTATGCTATTCTCACCCAAGTATAACTACCAAATGTTACAATACAACCCTGTTATACTATCATTAAGGGGACGCCTGGGTGGCTCAGTTGGTTAAGCAACTGCCTTTGGCTCAGGTCATGATCCCGGGATCGAGCCCCACATTGGGCTCCCTGCCCGGTGGGAAGCCTGCTTCTCCCTCTCTCACTCCCCCTGCTTGTGTTCCCTCTCTGGCTGTGTTTCTCTCTTCAAATAAATAAAATCTTAAAAAAAAATAATATCATTAAGTATATCCCCTATGCTGTATCTTTCATCCCTGTGACTTACTCATTCCAAAAAAGGAAGCTTGTACCTCCCACTCCCCTTCACCCCACCCTTCCCTCTGGCAACCACCAGTTTTGCTCTGTACTCATGGGTCTATATTTGCTTTGTTTGTTTATTCATTTGTTTTTTTATTTTTTGTGGGTTTTTTGTTTGTTTGTTTTTTAGATTCCATATATAAGTGAAATCATAAAGTATTTGTTTTTCTCTTTCTGACTTATTTCACTTAGCACAATACTCTCCAGGTCTATCCATATTGTCACAAATGACAAGATCTCATTTTTTCTAAAAAGATGTCTTTATTCATTTGAGAGAAAGAGAGAAGGGAGAGAGGCAAAGGGAGAGGGAGAGAATCTCAAGCAGACTCCCTACTGATCATGGAACCTGACACAAGTCTTGATCCTACAACCCTGAGAACATGACCTGAGCTGAAACCAAGAGTTGAATGTTTAACTAACTAGGCCACCCAGGCATTCCATATTTTTTATGGCTGAGTAATATTCTCTCTATCTCTATCTCTATCTATCTATCTATATATTTTTTTCCTTATCCATTCATCTATTGATGGACACTTGGGTTGCTTCCATATCTTGGCTATTGAAAATGACACTGCAATAAACATAGAGGTGCATACATCTTTTTACACTAGTATTTAGTGTTTTCATTTTCTTTGGGTAAATACCCAGTAGTGGAATTACTGGAGCATATGGCATTTCTATTTTTAATTTTTTGAGGAACCACTATATTGTTTTTCACAGTGACTGCCTCATTTTACATTCCCACCAACAGTGTACAAGTGTTCCTTTTTCATCTATGTCCTCACCAAAACTTGTTATTTCTTGTCTTTTTGATACTAGCCATTCTGACTCATGTGAGGTGATCTCATTGTGTTTTTGATTTGCATTTCCCTAATGATTAGTGATGTTGAGGTTTTTTTCATATGTCTGTTGGCCATCTGTATGTCTTCCTTGGAAAAAAGTGTCTATTCAGTTCCCCTGCTCATTTTTAACTAGATTATTTGGGCTTTTTTGATGATGAGTTATGTAAGTTCTTTGTTTATTTTAGATAGTAATCCCTTATTAGATATATCATATGCAAATATCTTTTCCCATTCAGTAGCTTGCCTTTTGTTTTGTTGATGGTTTCCTTCTCTGTGCAAAAAGCTTTTTATTTTCGTTTAATCTCAATAGCTTATTTTTGCTTTGGTTTCCCTTGTCTAAGGTGACATATTTAGAAAAAAGTTGCTAAGATTGATATCAAAGAGATTACTGCCTATATTTTGGGGGGAAGTTTTACTGTTTGGGGTCTCACATTTAGATCTTTAATCCGTTTTAGTTTATTTTTATGTATGGTCTAAGAAAGTGATCCAATTTTATTCTTTTGCTTGCAGCTGTTTAGTTTTCCCAGCACCATTTATTGAATAGACTGTCTTTTCCCTGTTGTACATTCTTGCCTCCTTTGTTGTAGATTAATTTGCCATATATAAGCATAGATTTATTTCTGGGCTCTCTATTCTTTGCTATTGATCTATTTGTCTATTTTTGTGCTTGTATCATGCTGTTTTGATTATTACAGCTTCATACTATATCTTGAAATCTGGGATTGTGATATCTCCAGCTTTATTCTTCTTTCTGATTCTTGCTTTGGCTATTCAGGGTCTTTTGATGTTCACATTTTAGGACTATTTGTTCTAGTTCTGTGAAAAATGCTGTTAGTATTTTGATGGGAATTGCATTGAATCTGTAGGTTGCTGTGAGTAGTATGGACATTTTAACAATATTAATCATTCTAATCCGTGAGTGTGGAATGTCTTTTGTTTGTTGGCAGTTTAATTTCATTACTAGTAATAAGTCTATTCAGATTTTCTATATCTTCCCGATTCAGTTTTAGAAGATTGTATGCTCCTAGGAATGTATCCATTTCTTCTGTGTTGTCTAGTTCGTTGGCATGTAATTTTTCATTGCAGTCTCTTATCATCTTTTATACTTCTGCTGTGTTGCTTTTAATGTCTTTGTTTTCACTTTTGATTTTATTTATTCAGGTCCTCTGTCTTTTTTTTCTTGGAGAATCTTGCTAAATGCTTATCAATTTTGTTTCTTTTCAAAGAGTTAAATCTTTGTTTCATTGACCTTTTCTTTTTTGTGTGTGTCTATTTCATTTAATTCCACTCTGTTTTTTTTTTTTTAAAGGATTTAGGGTGCCTGGGTGGCTCAGTCATTGAGCATCTGCCTTTGGTTCAGGTCATGATTCTGGAGTCCTGAGATCAAGCCCCACATCGGGCTCCCTGCTCAGCAGAAAGCCTGCTTCTCCCTCTCTCACTCCCCCTGATTGTGTTCCCTCTCTAGCTGTGTTTCTCTCTGTCAAATAAATAAATAAAATATTTTTTTTTAAAAGATTTATTTTTGGGGCACCTGGGTGGCTCAGTTGGTTGAGCAACTGCCTTTGGCTCAGGTCATGATCCCGGAGACCCGGGATCGAATCCCGCATTGGGCTCCCTGCCTGGCGGGAAGCCTGCTTCTCCCTCTCTCACTCCCTTTGCTTGTGTTCCCTCTCTGGCTGTGTTTCTCTCTGTCAAATAAATAAAATCTTAAAAAAAAAACACACAACTAATAGCATTTTAAAAAAAAAGATTTATTTTTATTTATTTGCGGGGAAAGGAACAGAGGGAGAGAGTCTCAAGCAGACTTCCTGCTGAGTGCAAAGCCCAACACGGGGCTCCATCTCACAACCTTGAGATCATGACCTGAGCAAAAATCAAGAGTCAGATGTCTAACCAACTGAGCTACCCAGGAGGCCCCTAATTCTGCTCTGATAATAATTTCCCTCCTTCTAGTAACTTTTGGGTACAGGCTTTTGATTTGTGGCTACCATGTGACTTATACACAATATCCTAAGTATATAGCAGTCTGTATTAACTTGATGGTCACTTAAAGTCAAACATATTCTAAAAGAGCTTCATTTTTACTCTCCCGTCACATCTTATGTACATGATGTCATATTTCACATCTTTTTATTTTGTGAGTCCCCATAACTAATTTCATAGATATATTTTTAAAATTATTATGTGTGGGGTATAGCTCTCCTTGGGTTCATCTTGTTTGGAACTCTCTGTGCTTCCCAAATCTTGATACCTTTTCTTTTCCCCAGGTTAGGGAAGTTTTAAGCTATTATTTCTTCAGATAAGTTTTCTGCCCCATTCTTTCCCTCTTCTCCTTCTGGCACCCATATAATGCAAATGTTCGTTTACTTGATGTTATCCAAGAGATCCTCTGCTCCTCCTTGTTTTTGGTTGTTTTCCTTTTTTGCTATTCAGTTTGGGTGCCTTCCATTACTCTGTCTTTTAGATCACTGATCTGTTCTTCTGTATGCTCCAATCTACAACTGATTTCCTCTAATGTATTTTTCATTTCAATTATCGTATTCTTTAATCCAGATTAGTTCTTTTGTACTTTTTATTTCTTTGTTGAAATTCTCACTGAGTTTATCCACTCTTGTCTTCATTTTGCTTGATGTTCTGCATTTGTTTCTATGAATTAGGCAGAACAGCTAGCTACTTCTTCTGAACTTAAAGGAATGTTTTTGTATATGGTCATTTCCTGTGTAGACTGTGGATTAAGCCATCATTTTTAGTGGCTGTGTAACATTTCATTGTATGGATGAACAAGTAGTGTTTTCACTAATCTCTGGGCATATAAATTGTGTCTAATGTTTCCATATTATAAATGATTGTGTGATGAATGTGCCGAATATCTGATCATTTATGTAGGTAGAGTCCTTAAAAATAGAATTTGTCAAGAGGTACTGAAGTTTTTGATATATGTTACAAAATCTTCCTTCAAAACGGTTATACTAATTCCAAGCCCACAACATGTGACAGAATTAATTTCATCATATCCTCACAATATTGAGTATTATAATTCTTTTTCATCTACAATCTGATAGGCAAAAAAAAAAGTATCCTATTTTAATTTGAATATATTTAAAAACTAGTGAAGCTGAAGTTCATATGTGGGCTAACTGTGGTCTTGTAAAATTCCACTGTAAAGTGCTAGTCCCTGTCCTTTGCCTTTCTATTGGGTTGTTGCCATTTTTTTCTGTTGGGTTGTTCTATTGTAAGAGCTCTTTAAATATAAGTATTTAGTATTAACCGTTTGTCTATCACATATGTCTCCATTTGTCATTTTCCCTTTGACTTTATAAGAGGCTATAATATAGGGAGAAAATAAAAGCATGGCCCCTGAGACAGACTAACTTTGCCATTTCCTAGCTGTCGTATGTGCTGCCTGGGCGCTCTGTCAGATGCCCTTTAATCCTTTACTCACCAGCACCCTCATCTCCTAGACCTGAGACTTACCTGTGGCTACTAAGGATTACAGCTGTCCCTCTCTCTGTAGGGTTTGCTCTACAGGGAGCTGGGGAAGTTATACCCCATCCCATCCCAATGCAGGGGTATGAAAAGCTGCCACTCTTCTTTAAAGTGGGAGCTAATTTTGGGTTATGCTCTGGACTCTAGAGACCTTCTTGTATGAATCGGACCAAGGCTAAGATTTTCTAAGATCCATTCTTACTTGGCCCTTTTTTGTTTCCTATCCTGTTTCACCTCTTTTCCTAACAGGGTCGACTTGAAAGGCCCTTCCTCAATAAATCACGCATATTTAATCCTTGTTTCAGGATTTGCTTCTAGGAAACCAATTTAAGATTCTATAAAATAGATATGTTATTATTACCGATGTCAAAGGGTTGCTATAAAGATTAAATATTCAAATAATAATATCTTGTACTTATGTATAAGGCATTGTCTTAAACACTTTACACATATTAGTCTCTATTATTAGTGGGGGTCCAGGTATAATCCTCAAACACGTAACTGCTTAGAACAGTGCTGGTATATATTTAGCATCAATAATTCTTAGTTATCATTATTTATTAAGTCATTCTACATTTCTTTATTTAAATCTTTTTTTAAATATTGATGGATTGATTTATTGATTTGAGAGAAAGAGAGAGGGAAAGTGGGAGGAAAGAGGGGCAGTGGAAGAGGGAGAAGGAGAGAAGCAGACTCCCCACTGAACATGGAGCTTGGCAAGGAGCTCCGTCCCAGGGCCCTGAGATCATGACCTGAGCCGAAACCAAGAGTTGGTTGCTTAACCAACTGAGCCACCAAGGCACTCCTATTAAATCATTCTGCATTTCAAATGAAAGTCTGTTAATTGACTGTTTTCCCTAGATTTTGAGGTCTCTTTCCCATGCTCCTTTTCTTAGGGATTCGTTTGGAAAGCTCTTCCCCCTCGTTTTTTTCCCCCAAAGATAGAGCTACCAAGTCCACATTTTTGCTGAAGAACTTCTACATCTAACATTCCGACTTGGTTTCAGTAAAGGGAGTACGGTTATTCTCTTATAGACTTTATTGAAAAGGGAAGAAACAAGTGTCTTCTCCTTGGTTATTCCAAATTGCCTGACTCAGTGGCATCATTTGTAACTCAGAGGAAAACCCAGCTACTGTAGCTTTATCTTAAAAACAAAACAAGGGCACCTGTGTGACTCAGTTAGTTAAGCCTCTGCCTTCAGCTTAAGTCATGATCTCAGGGTCCTGGGGTCGAGCCCCACATTGGACTCCCTGCTCTGTGGGGAGCCTGCTTCTCCTTCTCTCTCTGCATTCCTCTCCCCCTGCTTGTGTACACACTCTCTGTCAAATAAATAAATAAAATATTTTTTTTTAAAGAAAAGTAAAAAAAAATTGGGGTGCCTGGGTGGCTCAGTTGTTGGGTGTCTGCCTCCGGCTCAGGTCATGATTCTGGAGTCCTGGGATTGAGCCCCATATGGGGCTCCCTGATCAGCAGGAAGCCTGCTTCTCCCTCTCCCTCTCCCCCTGCTTGTGTTCCCTCTCTCGCTTGTCTCTCTCTGTCAAGTAAATAAATAAAATCTTTGAAAAATTAAAGTAAATAAATAAGAAATTCCATACTAAAAAAATAAAACAAAACAAACACTAAGCTTGGGTTATCCTAACAACCTTGCATATTATGAAGCTAAGCATACTCATTGCTCTCTCCCTTCTCCAAGGCACTGGGAAATGATCAAGGAAGTGTCAATATCAACAGTGTTTACACCAGAGGGGTATTCAAGTAATGTGGAGATGCAGTAAAAACCCCACACCATGTCCCTAGTGCCCACTATAGTGTTTAGCACATAATAGGTATTTAAACACATGTGTTCTTTTTAAAAAAAAAAAATTATTTATTTATTGAAAGAGAGAGAGTGAGTGAGAGCATGAGAGGGAAGAAGGTCAGTGGGAGAAGCAGACTCCCCGTGGAGCTGGGGGCCGGATGTAGGACTCTATCCTGGGACTCCGGGATCATGACCTGAGCTGAAGGTAGTGGCTTAACCAAATGAACCACCCAGGCGCCCCATGCGTATGTGTTCTTAAATAGATGAATGAGTGAATTTACAAGGCAAGAAAGAACAGTGACATCAGTTAATAGTGGTATCCACGTATTTACCACTTATTGTGGTCATCAACTCCTTCTGGCACCTTCATCTAAGATCTTTTTCCTTCTTTTTGAAGGGTAGCCTTTATAACTTCAGTTAGTGAGGGCCTGTGATGGCAAAATCAGTTTTTGTTTATCTAAAAATGCACTTATTTCACTTTCGTTTTTAGAAGATATTTCCACTGGTTAAATAATTCTAGGCTGACAGTCATTTGCTCTCAGTATTTTCTTCTGGTTTATATGTTTATAGGTGCAAAATCACCACCTGTCAGCTACGTGTTGTTTCACTAGACCTAGTCAGCCCTTTCTCTTGCTTTGGTTGTAAAGTTACATCTTTGTTTTCGGTGCTCTGCATTTTCATTATCTTATGTGTAAATATCTTTTTTCTTTTTCTCTTTCTAAAATCTTTTTTTACTCTATGACCGGTAATTCAAATTTTAAAGTCTTCAACTTTGATTTTGTTTTTTTTCTTCCCCCATGCTAATCCTTGTATAAGACTCTTTGTTTCTTTGTATAACTGGTAATTTGACTGAGAGTTCACATTTCTTGGGACTTTTGCTATGTACATTTTAGGGGTTTGGATCAAGTTGGTGTTTTAGCCAACTTGAGCTGACAAAATACCATAAACTGGTTTGCTTAAACAAAACATTTATTCCTCACAGTTCTAGAAGTGGGGAAGTCCAAAATCGAGGTGCCAGCAAACTGTGTCCGGTGAGGGCCCATTTCTTGGTTCTTAGAGGGCTGTCATCTCACTGTATCCTTGTGTGAGGCTGTTCTTTGGGTCTTTTTTATAAGGGCACAAATCTCATTCATAGAGTGTTCCACCCTCTTGACCTAATCAATGGCCCTATCTCCCTATACTGTCACAATGGGAATTAGGTTTAAACATACACATTTGATACAAACATTCAGTCTCTAGAAGTGATTTGGTTTACCTTTGCCAGTTGCCTCGGGAGAGCATCAACCTGAAACCACTGTAAAGTAAATTATGTGCTTGAGTTTCAGACAAGCCAGGTAGAACAGATTATTGTCTTTGGTAAAAAAACAAACAAAGCAACACACACACACACATATCAGGAGATATTTCCTCCTCTATTCTATGTTAAGGATGATTACAGGCAATTTTCTTCTGCTGTCTTCTAATAAAAGGTTGGCAAGGACTTTGGGAGATCCTGGCTTATGTGTGGAGTCTCTTATTAGATTCCTCATCTTGGTAGGACCAGGCCTTTGTCTCTTTTTTCCATGTCTCATGAGACCGTGACAACTAAAACTCAAGTTCATCTGCTTATCTATTTTACTATTTCCTAGCTCCTGAGTAATCCTTACTTGAATGCTAGGTCATTGATAAATTTTCTATGTTTTTTAAAAAAATATTTGAAAGCATTTTAAGTTGTTTTCGGTGGGAGAGTCAAACAGAGTATCTGGGTTATTACTTTCAGTCATGGAAGTCGACAGAGTGATTTTCTTCCCCTTTTCCCCCCCATGTTTTTATTCTGAAAAATTCAAAATTTTTTTCTTCCTATGTTTTTATTCTGCAAAATGCAAAATTTCTAGAAAAAGTAAAAGAACATTGCATGAATACTATAGTACAAGAACAAGGGATATATCTTCACCTGGGCCTAACTATTAATATTTAGTTTGTATTTCTTTCCTTTTTCTTTTGCTGAACCATTTGCATATAAGTTGAGAAGTCATGGTTTTTATTAAGTACTCCAGCTTGCATCTCCTAAAAATAAATTCTCTTAACCATAATTTCAAGTCACCTGTAGGAAAATAAACAGTAATTCTGTATTATTGAAAATATTATCTGTATTCAAATTTCCCCAGCTGTTTTTTTTTTCCATTTGTTTCTTAAATGTCTTTTACAGTCTCTCTCACATTCTCTCTCTCTCTGATTTAGGACTCCAGGAGATTCAGGTACGTTTTTTGGTTGGTTTGTTTTTCATGACAATGATGTTTGTGAAAAGTCTGGGCTAATTGTCTTATAGAGTGTCTGAAATTCTCATTTTGTTTCAGAGTGTTTCTTTAAAAATATAAACAAATGAAGTTACTCCCATGTTTAAAATCTTCCTCTGGTTACTATAACATTTAGAAATAAAGCCCAAACTCAGTGTCCTGGCTTTACAAAGGTCTACATGATCTCATATGATTTCACCCTGTATATTCTTCTCTACCTCACTTCATGTAGGCTATGGTAGTCTTTTTCCAGTTTCTCAAATCAATGAAGCTTGCCCTCACAGGACTTTGTGTTAGCTACTCTGTTTTCCCAATATCCTCTTCCTTGAGCTTTGCTTAAAAGTTGACTCCTTATAATTAAAGTCTTGGTTTGAATACTGGCTTCTCAAACTGGACTTCCTTACCTTGACCCTCAATGTAAAGTTGTCTTTCAGTCACTCTCACATCACCCTGCTTTGAATTCTCTGCATGGTACCTGTCGCAACCTGATATTTCTCTTATTATTTTTATTGAGCTCCATGAAAGCAGGGGCTGTGCTCCCTCTTGCTCATTACTATATTCCCAGCACCTACAACAGTTTCTGACACATAGCAGAAACTTAATAAATACTTGCTAAATACTCTAATGAATAAGCTGAGAGCTGAGGGCTGACAAGTAGCCAGTCATTTAAAGGGCCTAAGGGAAAAGAATCTTGGCAGCAGGAACTGCCAGGGAGAAGGCTCTGAGAGAACACTGAGGCTTGGGCTATTCTGGGGATGGAGGAATGTCCTGTGTATTTGGAGCAAAGTAAGCTAGGAGGAGAGGGAAATATAGGAGAGTAGAGACGTGGGTAGGGCAAGATGACTTAGGGCTTTGTGGGCTGTGGTAGGGAATTTAGATTTTATTTTAAATCAAAAGACAAATCACTAAAGGTTTTCAAGTAGGAGAGTGACATAATCTAATTTATGCTTTTAAAAAGGTAGTTTAAAAACTAATTCAACTTGAGTAAGATAGGAATAACTAATACCAGTGCTAGAAAGTCACATGTGTAAAAGAAGATTTGCAGGAGGGACATAATGATTCATTTTGGACAAGGGACGTTGATAGGAGAACATCCTATCAACATCCAAAAAAGAATTTATGAGTAAGAAGGAATTATAATACCTACCTCTGAAATGATACAGCCATCTAAGTCAGTTGTTGTTTATAAGTACCTGATATTAAAGGTAGGTGTTGATAATAATAATAGTTACCATTTATCAAGCAGTCAGACACTATTTTCACCACTTAACAAAACTTACCTCACAGAAGCATAACAAAACTTACCTCACAGAAGCATAACCACATTATTACCTGTGTTTTGCAGTTGAGGAAACTAAAGCTAAAGAGTATAAATAACTCCTTCAAGGTCAATCAGCCCATAAGTGGCAGAGATGTAACTCAAATCCAGGTCAAGTTTGATACCAAAGCGGTTATTTTTTAAAATTCAAAAAATTTTTAAATTTTTTGAAGAGATTTTTAAAATTTTATTATTTTTATTAATTTTTATTTTTTTCCATAACCCAGCACCCCAATCCTTCTCCCCCACCCCCCAGCAACCCTCAGTTGTTTCCTGAAATTAACCAATTTGCCATAACATGTTCCCAGGAAGAGAAATGCTGCTTGGATCCCTGTCACGGCCATCATTCAGAGAGATACTGAAAGTGGGGTTTTCTCTAACACATCCTTAAGCCTGCAGAAACATTTAAATTTTCTGTCAGTGGAGAAATATTTGAAAAATAATCTGATTAAATTCACCCGATTCTTAAGCCCAGAGAGACTGGAGTCTTGGTGTTTTTGTGAAGAACTGAGACCTACGTTTTGGTTAACCCTCATGTGGAGAAGGTTCGTGGAAACAAAACTGACTTTTCCCAGTGTATCTGGAATACAGCGGCCTGAAACTAAGTGCCACCCAGTTTTCCTGGGATCCCGCAACTCTGCAGTCAACGCGAGTTTGCTTTCTTAACAGCTGGAAACGCCGGAATGGTGACGGGGCCGCAAGAACTGAGGCTGCCTTGTTCGGACTTTGACACGGGTCCCTCTGTTCCTGTCACAGAGCCCCTTTTCTTAAACATCCCCCATAGGCCGCTAGGGAAACTCGTTCTGTAGGCCCGACCGAGCCGTAAGTGCTGGACGCATTTGTTCTGGGCGCCCATCTTTTAAAGGGGTCTGGGCCGTCTAGACCCTTTCTGAACAGTATCTGGACAATATTCGCCCCGCTCAGCAGTGTCTGAAGAAGAGGGCGGAAGAGAAGTTTCAACTTGACGGCTGAGGGCAGGCCCAGAACAGCTGGGGGCCAAGCCCCCCAGAGTCCCCGTCAGTCTGACGCGCAGAGCCCCGCCCGCCCCGGACCTCCGCGAAGGCTGAGGAGCGGACTACCGCCCCGCCCCGCCCCCCGCGCCGGCCATTGGCGAGTCCGAAAGACGCGGGGCGTTGTCGGTTTGAATGGGAGCTGCGGGAGCTGGGGCGCAGGCGCAGAGGAGGGAAGTCGTGGAAGCCGGAGGAGCTGCGGGACCCCTAGCTGGCTAGCCGAGCCGCGCGAGCTCTGGCCCACGTGACCTGCGCCGAGCGGGGGCGGGGGGCGCCCGGCTGCCTCCCGCAGTGCTTCTGCCTGGCTAGGCGCCCCGGGCGAGCGGACCCGCCTGGGGGAGGGGCCGCGGCAACCCGTCGGTCGCCTGAGGCGGCCGCTGCTGCAGCTGGGTCGCGTCCGCCGCGCTCTCCGGACTCGGCAGCCCGCGGGAGGTGAGTTCTGAGGCGTCTCAGGGCACCCCGCGGAGGCGGCTGTCGGGAGGGGGGTGTGTGTGCGGGGCTGGGTGGCGAGGTTCTGTGTTCCGGGCTTGGGGGCCGCCTGCTTTGTTTGGGTGGGCGGCTGGGACCGGCTGGCGGGGCCCCGAGTGAGGAAAGCTGGAATGGGATGAGAAGCAGCTGGCTGAAGTGCGGGCTGCTTTCTTGTTGAGAGATTTTTAAATGGGAGTCAAGTTTAGAAGCTTTGTTCCCTAACTTTTTTTAAAATAACAAGTATGATAGGACACAGCGACTCCTCACGTATTCTGAGTGTAACAAACAGTGGATTAAAAACCTGAATCCCGGTGGAATTAACCCGAGGCAGATAGCATTCACTTGTAGTGCTGCGCTTGCTGTCTAAAGCCGGCAGTGTTTGTCGAACCCCTGCGTTTACAACATTTTAATTCATGAACTTGAGGCACCGACCTGTCGAGTTGCCGTAGATATTGGTAGTTGCTGCAAAAAATTTTAGTAAGCAGAGAGTGTTAAGAAAGCATTTATCCGAAAATCTATAATCTGCGGAATGCCCCTTCGAAGAGGGAAAAAAAAAGGTGGAAAATCTGTAATTCTTTGTTTTAGTGGTAACCAGTTAATTAGATCACTTTAACTAGTATCATTTGAACTCCATTAAAGGAAACGAGTAGGGATGGAAATTTTATTTGCCTTAATGCATAATTTAACCCTGCCGCAGAGTTAAACGGAGTAGCTTCTTGGCGTTTCTTTCTGTCGGCTTGAGTTTGAGTCTTTCGTGGCTTGTAGCTAAATTTTCAAGCTGCTACATTAGAAGGGTGCCCAAAGATTTCCGGTCTGATAACCACCACTGTGATTACCTCTGATAAAGACCATTTTTGCTTGCGTTGTCTCTGTTCGAGAAGCAGCTTTGGTTGGCTTTTATGTTGCTTACTTATAAGCAAAGGGACCATCACTGTTGATTGACCTGGATGTGTGTGAGGATAGTGAGGGCAAGTTCCAGGTTTACTCTACGCCTTAACCAAGATTCGTTCTGACAGGCTCCTTCTTAGGCTATTATTTATAGTATAAGGAGTGGAGCAGATACAAAGTAAAAAGTTGTATGGTGTTGTAGAGGCATTTCCCTCCAAATCTGTTTTACCTAGATCCCCAGTTCATCTGTACTTTCTAATGTTATTAAATTAGATATGCAGTGTTACAAATGTTATATATTTTAATATAAATCTTGGGCTTGGTACTAGGGTAATTAACAGTGAGGATAAGCTATAGTTATTTTTTAAATGGCCTTGTACTTAAGCATAAAATATGTCTAAGATGTACCTAAATGGTAATATTTTGTAATTAGTTCTCTGGAATTTGAAAATGAAAAGAACTGATGTAGATTTAGACTATTATGAATCTAACAGACTTTCAAAGAATAATAAGAGTTACTATCATTATTACTACTATACTTTATTGAGTACGTTTGTTAAATATCAGAGCCAGGCAGTGGGTTAGGTACTTTATAAAGTGGATCTCTAATCATCACAGCACATGTTGGGTAAGTGTCATTATGCCCAAACCAACTTTGAGAGTTTAACTAGTTCAAGATCATATAAACTAATAAGTCAAACTGTGGCCTGATCCCAGAGCATTGCTTCTCTACGACAGTTTAAATCTCCTCCAGGTCTCTGGATTCCATTTGTAGGGACATAATCCACTTTTAAGATGCCTGTAGGTGTTGTGTTTTATTGGGAAGTATGACGAACTATTTCAGTCCTCCTTTTAGGACTGCTGTCCTCCTTTCAGTACCTCATAAATCATATTACATTTTCAGTATTCTGTAATCATCTTTATAAAAACAGTAAAAAATTAAAACTTTCCTGAGTTATTTACATGAATATGAATATAGTCTTTACTGTAGAGTAGATATGTATTAAAGCCCAATTTTCTCACTAGTATAGGATTCTTTGCTGCTTCATAGTTCTTATCTTCTTCCCAGGCAAGAAATGAAAAAAGTTTGTTGGGCATTGATTATGTGCAAAGCAAAGCAATTTGCTTGGTGTTTTGAGATGATGGGAGAAAACTTCCTATTCAGTAGTTGTTTCTGGAGGTTTTTTTTTTTTCTTAAGTATTTATTTATTTGACAGAGAGAAACACAGCTAGAGAGGGAACACAAGCAGGGGGAGCGAGAGAGGGAGAAGTAGGCTTCCTGTTGGGTCTCCTGGACCATGCCTGAGCCGAAGGCAGCCGCCCAACCAACTGAGCCACCCAGGCGCCCCTGTTTCTGGAGTTTTTGAAGTATCTTCCTTCTGTCACCCTCCATTACCGTATCTGTTGCTGCCAGTTTATCTAACATGGATCCGACTTTGCTATTCCTTTGTTGAAAAAATTGCAAGGTTAAATACAAGGTCACATACATATTCATAGTCCTTAACACTTTAATACCTTCTTAGACTTCTCTTACTCCTAACCCAGTGTGCTTGTCCTGGGCATACATTCTGTGCATTCTTACCTCCTTGTTTTTGCTTGAATCATTTCCGTGACTGGAATGCCTTTCCTTCATTTGCCTAGTAGGGTCTACCCATCCTTCAAGGTGTCAGTACACATATCCTTGCTTCCAAAAAGCTTTCTCTGGTCCTTCTTATTTAGGATCATTCTTCCCATATCTCATAACATTACTGAATTGAATAAAACATTTTTCCACAGGATAGTGATAACTTGTGGAAGACAACAAACTTACATTTTCCAATAAAGAATTCTAAATTCAAATTCTCTAGGGACCTTTTTAGACCTTTTTAACCCTTTTGCATTTGGGATTTATTTCTCTTTAAAAAGAAAAACAAATATGGTCACCTGGGTGGCTCAGTTGTTGAGTGGCTGCCTTCGGCTTGGGTTGGCTTGGGTTGTGATCCTTTAGTCGAGCCCCACATCGGGCTTCCTGCTTCGCCGGAAGCCTGCTTCTCCCTCCCTCACTCCCCCTGCTTGTTTTCCCTTTCTAGCTGTGTTTTGCTCTGTCAAATAAATAAATAAAATCTTAAAAAAAAAAAAAGAAAAATAAACGTATACTTATTTATTAATAAAAAGATTATTACAGATCAGAAAGAGCAAGGACTCAATATATGTATTCAGAGTTGTTATTTTTTTTAGTAGAAATTGGGCTTAGTGTGAATCATCTGTGTTTTTGGATTGCCGACATATTCTTGTGATCTCCTGGTTTTATAACCTGAGTAGTCGTTCAGAAAGCACTGAAAATACAATTGGGACTGGTGAAAATTTGGAATGTCTTTTTTTGTTTAAGAGTCATTACTGTGTCTTTTATAACTTTGGTATTGTAATACTTTTATGTATCCATTTTTATGTGTTTCACACGGTTAACTAGAAATCCTTTTTCTTATGCAAGTATCTAATTGAAACTCTTTCAAAAGGTTATTAATTTTACTAATGGATTAAAAGAACCATATCTATTTAACATTATTTTGTAGGAGAGAATATTAACATTATTTGTAAACTCTGGCTTCAGTTTGATGAGAAATAAAACTTAGTAATTTTATTGTAATGAAGATACTTATTCCTTTAGTTGAACTCTCTCTCTCTCTCTCTCTCTCTCCCCCTCCCTCCCTCCTCCCCCCTCCCCCATGCCCAGCATGGAGCCCTATGCGGGTCTTGAACCCAAAACCCTGAGATAAGACCTGAGCAGAGACCAAGAGTCGGATGCTTAACTGTCTGAGACACCCAGGCACCCCTATATTTGTAAATACAAATAAGTAATCTTGGGGTACCTGGCTGGCTCAGTTGGTAGTGCATGTGACTCTTGATCTTGGGGTTGTAAATTCAAGCCCCATATTGGGTATGGACCCCACTTAAAAAAATAAGTATTCTTGTTGGAGCAGGACTTTTGATTCAATAACTGCTTTGTAGGGGAAAAGGAAACCGAGATTAGGGATGTTGCGTAAAAGTAATCTCCCTTTTCTCCTTGAAATTTTGAAGCAACTGCTTCATCCTCTTGAATTATTGTAATCACTGAGGGTTATATTTACAAAACAGCAGTTTTAGTGATTAGTGTAGTCACTGGCATAATTCATATTGTTTCCATACATAATCTAAAAATAGAGCCCTTCTCTGATTTATCACAACCCTTTCCCAAGAAAAAGCTTCAGTACTTAGCTTCTTCCAGATTTATCATGGGCTGCCAAATGAGGACACTAGGAGTTTGCTCATGCAATAGTTATTATATCCATAGTGCTTCGAGTAGAGACTTTCGGAAACTGCTGTTGACCTACAGACATTCATCATTTCTCATATAAGTGGACTCATACTTGGTCCTTTCTCACTGCAACAGTGAAGGCTTGAAATATTCAAATCCTTTTCTTCTTCTAGATTACATATTTTTTTAGTATTTCTCTAATTTGAAATTTCATATAGGTTTATTTGTATTTGGTTATCCAGGGAGCATAATTCATTGGAGTCCTTAAATATAAATGTTTCTCATCAAAAGAGGAAGTTTATGCATAGTATATTTGTTTAGAGTGTTGAGCTTTTATGTATAAACATTGAAAGCATGAAAAAGAATTCTTATTGTATGTTGTAAAATTGTTTGGATTATACTACTCTGAAGATACTTTCAAAACTACTCTGTGTTTTGAAAGGCCATGGCTCTAGATCTGAATTTTTGTTTAGGCTTTTCTTTTTTTAAGATTTTATTTATTTGAGAGAGAGTGTGAGAGAGCGTGAGAGAGAGTGTGAGAGGGGAGACAGAGGCAGAAGCAGACTCCCAGTGTGTATGTGGGAATCAATCCCTGAACTCCAGGATCATGACCTGAGCCAAAGACAGATGCTTAACGACTGAGCCACCCAGGCGCTGCTCACAGACTAACTTTTGATTGTTGAAGACATAAAGATTAGCAATAAATTAGACTTAACCTTAATGAGAGTTCATACTTTAGGATTATATATTTGCTTAAGGAAAACTTTACTCATACAATATTTATAGCACAATCTGATAAATTCGCATTTCTCCAGAATGATAGAAAATAGAATGATCTGCTTAACTAATCAATATGATTGTTTATTTTATTAATTTGGGATTGTGTAAAGTAATTTACATTTGTGATGTATGACAATTAGTGGGTACTCAAGCCATGTTCAACACTATGCATAGATATACGTGGACATACACATATGTACATAATCTTGAGTTGTATTTTAATTTGGAGTATCATATAAAAATTTGGTTATATTATTGGTTTTGAGATTGAGTATGTTGAAAAAAGAATCAGAACTATTATGCGTTGCTTTAATATTTTTCTTTCATTGCAGTTTCTCTTCAGTTTTGCCACTGACTTATTGCAGTATTTAACATTGAGATCTCATTGGTACTTAAAAAATTTTTTTAATTTAAAGATATGCAAAAATTCAGAAATGTCAGTCACTAAGTTCTGTTTTTTATTTTTACCTCAGATTCTTTCCCATTTATCAAATTTTATGATTTCAAATTATCTCAAGTTTGATATCTTTATTTTTTCAGCTACTTGTGAATATAGCACTTTACCAAGTACAAGTTTAATAGAAATATCTCACTTTTTCTTATTCGGGTAATCCATCTTTTCCTCTTGGACATATCCCTCATATTCCACTTTCTCTTACTCAGAGTCTAATCCATTTTCTCTTCTTGGACATATTCCTCTTGCAATCTAGTTTGTCACTATGTACTGTTACTGTTCCCTCTACCTTGAAAATTGAAAGTCTTTTAAGTTCTCTGTTATAGCGTGACCTTTGCCTCTCATATTTAGTCAGTATGCATTGTTTTTCCTTTTTCTTTAGGAACTCCTCGCCAGATTACTTAATCAAGTACCCAGCCATTCTTGAGTCTGACTTCTCTTACTATAGGCGCTAAGTTCCCACATCAGTCATATATTCTGATATCAAAATAATCTTTTTTTGCATGTAATTGGCTCTTCAACATCTGCACTAAACAGGCTCTGCACTTTTTCTGTCTGTTGGACTTTGTTTTGGCATCCTTCTTTATTGCCCCCGTTATTTCTACAATGTGTATTTGTTGTTATAACCTGTACCCGTAAGTGTAATGTAAAAGAACTTCATTTAAAATATTTTCTTGGTTTTTCTTCCATATTTATCACTGCTCACATTGATAAAGGGCTACTGTATCTGACTTGAAACATTACAAATGAAAGAGATTTGGAGAATTTGTGGCGCCCTAGAGGGAATTATTAGGATAAGAAAAGTTTAAAGAATTTAGATTATCTAATCTGGAGGCAAGAAAGATAAATTATACTTATTGTCTGATGAGTGTTACCAGTTTATAGAGATACTTAAAAGATAGTTTGGATAAATTGAAAGGACAAAAGATATATATGTAATCCTGTATCCCCTATATTTCCCGTCACTTAGTTTGCAAATATTTTACTGCCAGCGGAGTACAGCAAGGCTAGAATTTATTTACTCTGATTGCATACCTTGGACAGTGCCTAGAAATCCACCTACTTGTATAATGGGAGCCTGGCTTTTTTGACTTACTAATCAGGTAATTAAATGTGAGGCAATCAGAGTTATATACTACTTTATCTTTGTGCTTTTGTCAGTTTCTAGCATATAGAAAAATTATTTTTTTTTTAATTTCTCTGTGGTCCGATCAAAAGGTGCTCTGAATTTTTGTTAGCAGTGAGGTTTTGGGAATACTGTTTTTTTAAAAAACCTGGGAGATGCTATGAAGGACATATATTTCCTTGTAAATTATTAGTTACAAGACTTAGTGGAGACTCAAGATTAAATTTGGTGACTTCTTAACGTTCTTTCAAACCTATAATTTCCATTCTGTTTCCTGGTCTTGTCATTAAATTTTCTTATCCTAATGAACATAATTTAATATTTATTGCAGATTTTGTTACTGTTACAGTAAATTTAATTCTGTCTTCAATTCTGAAAAAATCTGTCTTTATCACTGAAGATTTTGCCTTTACTTTTCTTTCTGTTTTCCTTCTTGTACTGTAATTAGAACTGCTCTTTATTTTTTATCTCCTTATCTTTTTGTGAATGTCTGGATAATTTCTTCAGATACTCTTTTAGTTCACTCATTCTCTCTCAGCTTATCTACTGTGCTGTTTAAGCAATATAGTGAGTTAGTAATACCAGTGTTCATAGCAATAATGTTTTAATAGTAGCAAAAAACAACAATTCAAATTCCCATCCACAGAAGAATGAAAAATATATTTGGTATTCAATGGAATATGACACAGTAGTGGAAATATGCAAACTTTGGCTATGTGCAACAAGTGAGATGACTTTTAGAACATAATATTAAGCAAAGTCATTTAAAACTAAATTATATAATTTTTAGGCCTATATAAATATTGTACCGAGATTATAAAGACAAGGGAATAATGAACAAAATTCAGTTTAGAGATCACCTTGAGGGGGAAAGGAAGGTATGATTGGTTAGGTTGAGGCACCCAGAAGACTTCAAAGGCAGTAATAATGTTCTTTATCTTAAACTGGATGGTGGTATATAAACGTTTGTTCCGTCATTCTACTAAACACATATTTTCTAAATTTCTTTTGTACCTACTTAGTATTAATAAAAAACATTTTAAAGGGGTGCCTGGGTGGCTCAGTCCTTTAAGTGTCTACCTTAGGCTTGGGTCATGATCCCAGGTCCTGGGATCGAGTACCACATCGGGCTCCCTAATCAGCAGGAATCCTGCTTCTCCCTCTCCCACTCCTCCTGTTTGTGTTCCTTCTCTTGCTGTGTCTCTCTTTGTCAAATAAATAAATAAAATCTTTAAAAAAAATTTTTTTTTCCGCTTAACCAATCTTAATCAGTCGCTTAACCAACTGAGCCACCCACGCGCCCCCCCACCCCAATTTTTTTTTAAAGACCTTAAAAAGTAGGGCACCCGTGTGGCTCAGTTGTTGAACTTCTGCTTTTGGCCCAGGTCATGATCCCAGAGTTCTAGGATCAAGTTCTACATTGGGCTCTGTGCTTGGTGGGAAGCCTGCTTCTCCCTCTCCCACTTCCTCTGCTTGTGTTCCCTCTCTCACTGTCTCTCTCTGTCAGTTATAAATAAAATCTTAAATATATCTTAAACATATTTAAATCTTAAACATTTATATGTCAAATATAAATAAAATCTTAATAAAAAAAGACCTTAAGTAAAAATAGAATATACTTATTCATTGTTGAATACAGATTTAAGCTAATTATCAGCACAAATATCTTCAAAGGAATAAATTCAAGTTTGGAATTAACTTGTGCAGATAATTACTGAATCCTCATTTTACCTGTTACCTCATTTTACCTCATTTTTAAAGGTTAAAGTATTACAGTTTTCTCTTTAGATACTCTAACACATTCTCCTATATTTGTTTATAATAGAAAATATTACATACATTATTGTATTTTAAAACAATCTAAAAAATTAAGGTCCTAAATAAATATAATATATTCACATCCTTATTGAGAAGCTTTATGGCAACAGTTAAGCCCTCTGCTTTTTTTCTTCCATGATTGACATGACTGCAGTCTGTGGAGTTAGCTGTGTGATTATGTACAGATTGGAATTACTTTAGGTTATTCTTTGAAAATAGGACTTCAAGCAAGACATCTTATATTCCTTTTGCAGAAATGTTGCTGAAGTGCTGCTGAAAGGGCCAGAGATGCAAGGATTTGGGACACATTTTGAACCTTTAAGCTGTCTGACATTGACCTCCTTTCATTATTAAGAAAGAAGAAGCAGGAGCTTAGGATGTATTAACACCAACTCATTAATACACTAACCGGGACAATATTCTGCAACAATTCTACATTGTAAAGAACTGGATTGGCATGAAATTAAATAATTTCATATTTTACTCAGCTTATAATATGACTTGATGGAGGAAAATTTGATAAGCATGCGGGAAGACCATTCTTTTCATGTTCGTTACAGGTAAGACTACTGCTTTCTTGGTGGCTTTTAATCTTTATTTAAATATATATTTAGCTCTGGTCATTTCAAATTTAAATTTGAATGTAGTCTAAAATATACTAGCCTTAGTTAGTATCTCCTATAAATGATACTTTTGTTGTGGTTGTTGTAAGTTTTTATATCCTTTCTATAGAAAAATGGTGGTAAAGACCGATTATGTGTTATAGTTTATTAATGTTTTGTGGGTGAGTTTATGAATATTTACCTTACATTTTCTGACTTATAATGCAAATATAAAAACGAAATGTTTCTAAATGTTTGGGGTAAAAAATGGATTTGTAATATGGTCAGATGAGTGACCTAATTTTTGTGTTTCAATTTTATTTTATTTATTTATTTTAAAGATTTTATTTATTTATTTGACAGAGAGAGTGAG
Organism: Spilogale gracilis; assembly: GCA_004023965.1. NCBI lineage: Eukaryota > Metazoa > Chordata > Mammalia > Carnivora > Mephitidae > Spilogale > Spilogale gracilis. Next base: position 39,954 of record PITA01006983.1, on the reverse strand, counting down.
AGAGCACAAGCAGGGGAAACAGTAGAGGGGGAGGGAGAAGGAGAAGCAGACTCCCCCCCCCCCCCACCAGGGAGCCTAATGCAGGGCTCCTAGGATCCTGGGATCATGACCTGAGCCGAAGGCAGGCACTTAACATCTGAGCCACCCAGGTGCCCCGTGTTTCAGTGTTTTGTTTTTTTTTTTTTTAAGATTTTATTTATTTGACAGAGAGAAACACAGCCAGAGAGGGAACACAGCAGGGGGAGTGAGAGAGGGAGAAGCAGGCTTCCTGCGGAGCAGGGACCCCGATGAGGGACTCCGTCCCAGTTCTCCGGGATCATGACCTGAGCTGAAGGTAGTCAGTCGCTTAACCAACTGAGCCACCCAGGCGCCCCACCGTGTTTCAGTTTTTAAATGGTGATCTTTTATAAATGAGCTTTTTAAAAAGCCGGTAACATTGAAATGGGTGGCTACTTTCTAAGCATGATAAACTAATAGCCAGTTTAGTATTTAGTGATAAAATATTAATGACATTTTGGATACGTTTAAGAACAAAGCAGTGATATATCTGCCTCATTATTGAACATTTTTTCTAGAAGTTCTGGTCATTGCACTAACAAGTAAAATGAACATAAACATAAATATTGAATGAAAAGCATGTGATTAGTAAGGTGGTTAGGATACTAATAGATTCTTTATCCTATTATAAGTTAGTATTAAATAAATACCAGAACTTGTAGCAATGGGTAGTATTCAGCGTCTCTAGTACGTTGAAACTGTTGGTTACCAAATCTTAGATATCTTAACACATGTTTAGGAAATAGATTTGTGGTCTTTGGAGCAGATGATCATGTTAGGACCAGGTTCCACCACAGAAGTTTATATAGGTAAGATAGGAGTATTTCTATTTTTTTTTTTTAAAGGAAGTTTTAGGGGTGCCTGAGTGGCTCAGTCAATTAAGTCGCTGCCTTCAGCTCAGGACATGATCCTAAGGTTGGGGGTTGAGTCCCACATCCTTGCTCAGCAGGGAGCCCAGAGCCTGCTTCTCTCTCTCCCTCTGCCTGCTGCTCCCCCTGGTTGTGGGCGTGCTCACGCTCTCTCCCTCTCTCTCTCAGATACATAAATAAAATCTTAAAAAAAGAATTTAAAAGGTTTTGAATAAAAGAAAATGACATTCAACATAATTAAAATGAGCTTTTAATATATGAAAGGCCCTCACTCTACCCTTTTGGGCATAGTTCCAGAAACCCGGAGTTGTCTTACATGGTCGCCCCCCCCCCCCCGCCCCACCCCTTACTCTGTATCCAGTGTGAAGTCGTGCCAGTTTTATCTCCTAAATGTTGGTTCAGATTGATCTACCCATCTGGACCCTCCCTATCACTGCAATAGTTTAGGTCCCCATCGTCTTCCCTCCAGATTCCCTCTGTTCTCCATTCTTACCTCTTAGAATCCATCTTTTTAATTTGCCACTAGAGGACTTAGTTTAAAAACACAGAACTAACTGCACAAATTCTGCCTTAATCACCATGGTGGCTCCTATTCACCTGTAGGGCAGAGCGAAGCTTAACATAGTATGCAGGATCTTCCATTTTCTAGCCTCTGTGTATTCCTTTGTGTTTACTTTCACCAGTCCTTACCTTGTGCTCTTGAGTTCTGGTTCTCTCTACATGTCTTGCTATTCCACGTCTCTGTGCCTTTGCTCATGCTGTACCCCATGACTTGGACTATCTACTCCTGGAAACTTTCCTTTTTTTTTTTTTTTTTTAAAGATTTTTATTTATTTGACAGAAACACAGCCAGAGAGGGAACACAAGCAGGGGGATTGAGAAAGGGAGAAGCAGGCTTCCTGCTGAGCAGGGAGCCCGGTGTGGGGCTCGATCCCGGGTCTCCAGGATCATGACCTGAGCCGAAGGCAGTTGCCCAACCAACTGAGCCACCCAGGCTATTTTACTCTGGTATTCTATTCTACTCTGGTAAACAGATAGCATGTAATATGTTACCCATATGGTTCTTTCATTGTGGCAGTCCTCATCCATTCCTGGAGGAGTTTCTGTGGCACAAGTTTGTAATTTAAAATGGAATAATCCTTCAGACACTAAGGAACCTTCTGAGAGATATCATAATGCTTTATGAAATATTTTGTGACCTATTTGTGAAGGTAGAAAAGGAAACTGATAGTAGAATGAAGTTTGTTTCTAAACTTTAAAACAGTATGTGATTCATTTTAAAGTAATTATTAATTTTTTAGGCATGATAAGAATAGTATTAAATTTTTTTTCAAAATGACTTTCTTTTAGAGATATATACTAAAATATTTACAAGTGAAATTATACGCTTCCTGGAATGTACTTCAAAAGAGCCTAGGGTTGGAGAGTGAGGATGGAAGTAGAGATGAAATAAACTGACAATATTATACATTGGTAGTGTTGATGTTGAAAGATGGCTATATCAGGTTCATTATCAGACCAGTTTCTTTAGTTTTGTATTTTTTTGAGAAATTTTTTGTTCATGCTTGTTACTGTGAATAATAAACCCTTCAGTACTTTCGTATTGTAAAAATTGACCATTGCACACAAGTTGTAAAGGAATCCAATTTTGGTGTTGAATTCTTCAGTTTTGCTAGGTAAATGTAGTTGTCAATATTCTCTTCTCAAGAATAGCTTGAGGTAATGTGGAATGGTGGAGATAGCATTCGATTTGGAGACAAAGATAGGATTTTATTTCTCAGCTTTGCATTCCCATAGTCTTATTAATAGGTCATTCAGCCTGTCTGAGCATCATTCTCCTCTTCTGTAATAATAGCTATCTCAGAGGATTATTTTGACAGTTAAATTTGATATATAGTGAAATACCTTTTGAAACTAAGTTACCAATCAAAATTCAAATCTAAAGATAAATGTACACTACTTTTTTTTTTCCATAAACTAGAATAACTAGGTATATATGGTAAGTTGAATGGATGAAAATTGTTTGTGGGAGGGATAGGATTGATAATGGAAAAGACTCATGCTCAGTTAGAACCCATAGAAGGTGGAGGGATCTAAGGTCGGTAAAAAAAGATTTGACACCCACAGAAGACAGCATAATGGAGAAGATGCAGAGCACTCTTGTTTTGAATCTTGAGTCTTCAATCCCATCATTTAGTCTTAAATAGCATGTAAATCCTTTGAGGGGAAGATCCGATTTGAACATACTCTGTATTAAATCTTTTAAAATGATGTAGCATTGAGTTTTTAATCTTCTTTTGCTTTCATTGGTATACTGTGAACACAAGAAACCAAAATTAAGGAGGTAAAGAAAAAAAATCTAGTGTAGAAGAAAAGTTAATAAAATATAAAAATTAGGGGCTCCTTAGTGGCTCAGTCATTGAATGTGTCTGCCTTTGGCTCCGGTGGTAATCACGGGGTTCTGGGATCTAGTCCCGGAGGGCTCCCTGCCCCGTGGGAAGCCTGCTTCTCCCTCTCCCACTCCCCCTGCTTGTGTTCCCTCTCTCGCTGTCTCTGTCAAATAAAATCTTAAAAAAATAATTAAAATATAAAAATCAAATTGATATGAGTTTGTGCAAAAATGAGGAATTATAGCTATAATGGTCTATTAGCAAAAACAAAAACATTTCAATTAAGGATAGTAATACTGTGTTTATAGTTACTAGGAATGTACTTTCTTTGATTATACAACTATATAGGCCATTAGAGAGAATAAAAGAAACTTTGTATGTGGGATGTATGTTAATGGAGGTATTTACCTCCATTGTCTTCTACTCTGGGTATGTTCTTTGTTTCCAACCCAGCTGGTAAACAAATGAAGTAATTCTATTCTCTCATAGAGACAAAGAGGATATGAAGTTACTTTCTCTCTTACTATTTAATGATCTTCTAAAAAATTTATAAACCAACCTGCCTTGACTACTTTAATTAGATATATTTGATTAAGGTGTTGGAGATTTTGCCAGAATATTGACTTCTTTTCTAATAAAACTATACCATAGTCACAATATTTCTTAGAATTAGTCATAAACTAGAGAGTTTGGGACTATATTTTGAAATTAATTACTGAAATAACTTTCCCAAGGTAGTTTCCCTTAGAGCTATTCTTACTTCGTGGACTTCAGAGACACCTGAGTAGCCAACAAGGTTCCTTACGGTTTGTTGTCAGTCTTTCTAATGAAAATTATCTAAAATGCCTTTTTAAGGGGGCGCCTTGATGGCTCAGTTGGTTGGGCCTCTGCCTTCAGCTCACATTGTGATCTCAGGGTGCTGGCATTCAGCCCTGCATTGGGCTCCCAGCTCAGCGGGGAGTCTGCTTCTCCCTCTCCTGCTCCCCCTCCTGGTGGCACGTATGCACGCATGCTCCCTCTCTCTCCAATAATAATAAAATCTGTCAAATAAATAAAATCTTTAAAAAATAAAATGTCTTTTTAAAAAATTTGTAGTTCTTATGACACCAGTCTATAGCTAAATTAATAATATATCCATCATTTGGTTGGTGGTTCCAGTAAAATGTTGTGTGAGTTTAAATCCAGAAAGTCAAGTATTTGTGAAGATACTTATTTGAGAAAGGCATTTTTCTGATTTGTATGGATATAGCAAACATGTTGTAACTTTCCAGTTTTTACATGCCTTTTAAATCCCTGTTTTGTCTTATCTCTGATTTCTTATGCTGCTGCACTATCTCTCCTTCAGTGAATACCATCATTAGTATTCCATTGTGCCATGGAATGTAATTTTCTTTTAACTAATGCTCTATTGATGGAAATTTAATTGTGTGGGGTGTTTTGTTGCTGTGAACATCTCCTTTCACATATTTTTTTTTGAATTTGTGTAGCTGTAGCTTTAATATCAATTCCTGGCAGTGAAATTGCTCAATATAGAATTTATATAATTAGAATCATAATTAAATTAAACATTTTTAGTATAGGAGCACCTGGGTAGCTCAGTTGTTGAAGCATCCACCTTTGGCTCAATTCCTGATCCCAGGCTCCTGGGATTAACCCTCAGCATCAGGCTCCCTGCTCAGTAGAGAATCTGCTTCTCCCTCTGCCTCCCTCTGCTTGTACTCATGTGCACACACTCTCCCTCACTGAAATAAATAAAATCTTTTAAAAAAATTAATAGAGGGGCGCCTGGGTGGCTCAGAGGGTTAAGCCTCTGCCTTCAGCTCGGGTCATGATCTCGAGATCCTGAGATTGAGTCCTACATCGGGCTCTCTGCTCAGCAGGGAGCCTGCTTCCTCCTCTCTCTCTGCCTGCCTCTCTGCCTACTTGTGATCTCTCTCTGCCAAATAAATAAATAAAATTAAAAAAATTAATAGAAGTAATTTATTTTTTATGTAAAAATAAATTTCCCAGTTTTTTCCCTGTGGTAATTCTTGAAAGTTCAGTGGTTTTAGTATTCAGACAAATAAAAGCACCTTGTTCTGGGGGCACCTGGGTGGCTCAGTTGGTTGGGCGACTGCCTTCGGCTCAGGTCATGATCCCGGAGACCTGAGATCGAGTCCCACATCGGGCTCCCTGCTCAGCAGGAAGCCTGCTTCTCCCTCTCTCACTACCCCTGCTTGTGTTCCCTTTCTAGCTGTGTTTTCCTCTGTCAAATAAATAAAATCTTTAAAAAAACAAAAAACAACACCTTGTTTTGGATCCCATCTAGCACAAGAAACCTTTAATAAAATCACATTTTTACATAGTAGTCTTTTGCTACCTCATTTCTCTTCACACACAGTATATAATGGTAACCTTATAAAACCTTAAAGAAAGATAATTTTTTCTTTATGAAATCTCTGATTTTCAGAAATACAGTTCTAAAGGGCAGGTTGTTTTTTTATTTTAAAGGGCAGTTTTTGTGAAAGACAAAAATTGATTTTATTAATTTGAAATGACATGAAATATAAATATAGCAGTTTACGTTTTCTGATTTAACTGATTAATTTTTCCAAGTACTTAAGATCTTCCATCTTTGTATCTAATTGACTTGGTCTAATGTTGAAGCAAAATGTCAAATAGAGGTTTACTTGCATTATTTTGCCTAGATCCATATAGTGAGGGTGAAATCACTACTCTGAACAGACAGTATCCTTTGGCTAAATTATTTTAATTATTAAAAAAAAAAAGATACCTGCATATAAAACTTGAAAATCACCTGTCAGAGATGACTACATAAATCTCTTTATCGTGAACCAAAAGTCTGCTTTGAAACTTTGCAGTGGGCTCTATTAATCTTAGTCCAGACTTTTCTCTTAGGCTTATCAGATTTATTTTTTACTTTTGCAATTCCATTTTAATTTATGGCTTTAAGAAACCTTGACATTTTATAAACCAGAAGATAGCATATAAGCCAGAATAGTAGAAATACAAAAGTACAATTGTGTTTGAATAAATTTAGGGTGAATGATTGTTTAATTCACATTTCTTGTTAAAGCAGGGATTATCAACTCTGGCTTATATGTTGGAATTACCCAGGGGTATTTAAAAAAAACTGTGAGCCAGACCTCATACCCAGAGAGTGGGACCCAGCATTGAGAGTTTTATTTATTTACTTATTTTTAAAGATTTATTAATTATATAGAGAGAGTATGGAGTGGGGGGTGGGAATGGCAGAGGCAGAGAGAGAGAGAGAGTCTTAAGCAGACTCCCTCCTGAGCGTAGTGCCTGACACGGGGCTTGATCTCATGACACTGAGATCACCATCTGAGGCAAAACCAAGAGTTGGACACCTGACCAACCAGACCACCCAGCTGCCCCACACTGAGAGTTTTAGAAAACACTCCACTTAAGCTCTGCTGTTATGAAGCCAGATTAAGAATCACTGATCTATTAGAGTTTCTCAAAGCTAATTCTAGTAAGGAGTAATTTCGTGTTGCTCACAGAGTTAAAATGCTTAATGAGCTCAATCAGGGTTTTCTAAAAGGTGATATGTATACCAGTCATCTTACATAAGGTAATTTAATTTTTTATTTTACTTACATATTTGTCTTAATGTGCATTAGAAAATAAATGTAAGGGGCGCCTGGGTGGCTCAGTTGGTTGGGCGACTGCCTTCGGCTCAGGTCATGATCCCGGGTCTTTCGGGTCTCCTGGGATCGAGTCCCACATCGGGCTCCCTGCTCTGCGGGAGGCCTGCTTCTCCCTCTCTCACTCCCCCTGCTTGTGTTCCCCCTCTGGCTGTGTTTTTCTCTGTCAAATAAATAAAATCTTTAAAAAAAAAAAGAAAAGAAATGTAAATATCACATCAAACTCACAGTTCTGTGGATACTGTGTTGGATGAAACTCAAGTTTTTTTAGGGACATATGCCAATTTCAGAGTCTTGCCAAATTATAGAAACAGGTAAGTGAATGATTAGGAGTAATACACAGACATGGCAGAAATCATAAAAATGAAGAAAACACAGTGGCAATTTTGGTGAAAGGCACCTACTAAAGTCTGAGATTAGAACCTGAATTATCAGTGTTTTTTCTCTTACATAGATTTACAGTAATGTAATTATTCTGGCTTTCAAAAATCCAGTGACAAGGGGCGCCGGGTGGCTCAGTCATTAAGCATCTGCCTTTGGCTCGGGTCATGATCCCAGAGTCCTGGGTTCAAGACTCACATTGGGCTTCCTGCTTGGTGGGAAGTCTGCTTCTCCCCCTCTCACTCTCCTTGCTTGTGTTCCCTCTCTAGCTGTGTTTCACTCTGTCAAATAAATACATAAAATCTTTAAAAAGAGAGAAAATCCACTGATAGACTTTGAGAATTAGAATTTCTGCAAATCTTTAAAATTATTGTTTTCTAACATAAAGTTTCTTGACACTTAGTTCTCTTATGGAAGTGTGCGTTATAGATCAAAATATTTTGCTCTTTTTTTCTGAGGTATAGATGGTCATGTGGAAGGAGTGTGTGTCTGTATGAGTGTATGGGACAGAGAAAGGTATAGATGGTAGTGGGAGGGGTTGATGGACAGGTGAGTAGATCACTTCAATATGTGGACAAAGAAGGGTATTAATTATAGGCCTTCACTTTCCCTAGGTACTTGTTTTTCCTTCCCAAACTCTCAGGAAGTCTGTAAGATTGTCACAACTCAGAATACTTTAGGAAACACTACTTTAGATTCTCTCTTTGGTAAAGTGGGTTACTCTGGATGGGCCATTTTTTAAGATTTTATTTATGTATTTGACAGAGAGAAACACAACTAGAGAGGGAACACAAGCACAGGGAGTGAGAGAGGGAGAAGCAGGCTTCCCACCAAGCAGGGAGCCTGATGCGGGGCTCGATCCTGGGTCTCTGGGATCATGACCTGAGCCGAAGGCAGTCGCTTAACCAACTGAGCCACCCAGGCACCCCAGGATGGGCCATTTTAAAATGGGCTCCATATAGAGATATTTAGCTATCTTTTATAAAAGACTTCTGAGGCTCGGAGATATTTGATTAGGCAAATTAGCTTATGCTATAAATACAATTTTACTGTTTTATCAATAATGTATATCTAAGGCACCTGGGTGGCTCAGTGGGTTAAAGCCTCTGCCTTCAGCTCAGGTCATAGTCCTGGGATCAAGGCCGCATCAGGCTTTCTGCTCAGCAGGGAGCCTGCTTCCTCTCTCTGCCTGCCTCTCTGCCTACTTGTGATATCTCTGTCAAATAAATAAATAAAATCTTTAAAAGAAAAATTGAAAAAAAAATGTATGTCTACTTCAATTATAGAGGCAGCTTTTCTGAGCAAGAGTAGCCATAGTCAACATTAAAATTATGTTACCTGAAGTTAAAAATACTGTGGTACAGTTGTAATGTAATGTTGTAAATGTCTGTCCTCTATAATTTTATAGAATGGAAGCTTCCTGCCTAGAACTGGCCTTGGAAGGGGAACGTCTGTGTAAATCAGGAGACTGCCGTGCTGGTGTGTCATTCTTTGAAGCTGCAGTTCAAGTTGGAACTGAAGACCTAAAAACACTTAGTGCTATTTATAGCCAGCTGGGCAATGCTTATTTCTATTTGCATGATTATGCCAAAGCATTAGAATATCATCATCATGATTTAACTCTTGCAAGGTAATTTAAGCTTTTAATAATACTTTCTACCTAAATGTCCCTTAAAAAAATATTGTCATTCAATTAAAAAAACGAACTTAATACATTTTCGTGAATTCTGATTCAGTGTTGCCTTCTAAAACTAATCTTTAGCCTGATCACAGTTTAATTAAATGAATTAATAGTAATGAAATGACCCTAGAGTAATTAAATTAATGAAAATTAAATACAGAAATGTCAGTTTTAAATTTTTATTTAAAGTAGGTTTCAAGACTCATGAGTCCTGTCCTTCCTACCTAAAGCATGTCAGCTGTCTTCTGGGAAAAACTATAGTTTGACTGCTTTATTTTTAACACCACTTGCTTTTTCTTTTTCTTTTTTTCTTTTGTTTCTTCCAGGACTATTGGAGACCAGCTGGGGGAAGCCAAAGCTAGTGGTAATCTGGGAAACACCTTAAAAGTTCTTGGGAATTTTGATGAAGCTGTAGTTTGTTGTCAGCGACATCTAGATATTTCTAGAGAGCTTAATGACAAGGTAATAAGGAACATTAGATGGCAGGCCAAATGATTTCATTAAAATTGCTTTGTGTTTTAATCCTATTTAATTATTCTGTAGTTTACTAAAAGGTAATACAAAAAATTCATAGAAACAATAAAAGAAAAAATAAATTTAAAATAGAGAAAAAATAACACATTATTCTGTCATAAATAATCATTTGTTTAGTTCTGTGTGGATGGCCAATGTAAACATTTTTTTTTCTTAACTATCAAGGATATTATAAATAATGTGATCAGTATTAGAATACCTGACTTTGATTTCAGAAGGTAAATTCTATTGATATCTTCTCTAGGTGGGAGAAGCAAGAGCACTTTACAACCTTGGAAATGTGTATCACGCCAAAGGGAAAAGTTTTGGTTGTCCTGGTCCTCAGGACATAGGCGAATTTCCAGAAGAAGTGAGAAACGCCCTGCAGGCAGCTGTGGATTATTATGAGTAAGTAGCGCTGATGTAGTCATGTGGACCACCTAAACCTCGGATCTGCTCTACATTCTTTATCCAGTGATACATTTTTAAGTTTGGCAAAGGTTTCAGAATTATGGACTAGGCAGTAAAAATAAACCATCAAATTGCTGCTAACTGTACCTTGTTAATTTAGTAGTAATCCTCAGGAAATCTTCCCTTTAAACTGTTAACCAGTGCCCCTTAGTGGCAAAAAACAAGAAATAGCTAAATCATTAGATTAAGCTATGTGGAGTAACTTTAGTCTGTTACTAGTAGAATTTCATAGAACTTTTTAGCTGTAAAGGTTCCAAGATTGACCCTGTTCTTGACTTTGGACAGAAACCTGCCTGAATGATTCAGTAAAGTGTTCCTCAGTTATTTACTATAATCACCCTCCATTGTAGGTATATCTTTTTTTTTTTTTTAAGATTTTATTTATTTAGAGTGTGTATGTGAGCTGGGGGAGCAACAGAGAGAGAGGAGAGAGAATCTCAAGCATACTTCCTGCTGAGCACAGAGTTAGATGTGGAGCCTGATCTCATGACCCTGAGATCACGACATGAGCCAAAATCAAGAGTGGGACACTTAACCGACTGAGTCCCTCAGGTACCCCCCCCCCCTTCACAGATAGAGTGTGGCACATTATGGCTCTAAGCTTATTTAAACTATTTTTTATAATAATTTGATTTGTAAATCAAATCAGTACATTTATTTTTCTCAAACTTATTTTTTCACAACTTTTGCTATCATTTAGGGAAAACCTATCACTAGTGACTGCTTTGGGTGATCGAGCAGCCCAAGGACGTGCCTTCGGAAATCTTGGAAACACACATTACCTCCTTGGCAATTTCAGGGATGCAGTTATAGCTCATGAGCAGGTATAGTACAAGACTTTGGAGCCAGCTCATTTTCTCCATCAATGTTTTGAAAGTTGATTAGATTATTCTTTAGTTTTATTATAGCTGTTGTATCTAATTAGAATTTTCTGTTTCAGCGTCTCCTTATTGCAAAAGAATTTGGAGATAAAGCAGCTGAACGAAGAGCATATAGCAACCTTGGAAATGCATATATATTTCTTGGTGAATTTGAAACTGCCTCTGAATACTACAGGTTAGTCTAATATTTCTGTAGGTAAATGTAAAATGAGTAGTTTTGTAATCCTACTTAATGGTAGGCTTTGGGTTTAAAACCTGCTTTTTGCACTTACTAGCAGCAGGACCTTGTGCTTCTAAGCCTCAGTTTCTTCATCTATAACAGATAATGGCAATTCTGTGCTTTTGCTTTTGCTATTGTTGTGAGGACTGATTAAAAGAATAAATTCAGCACTTACTTCGCATAGGGCCCGGTATAATTGTACCTTAAATTTAATGGTAGAGGTATGACTCCTTTATATTTTTGTTAGTTTTCATCTTTAAAACTAATTCTTTTTAAATGAAATTCTAAACATTTAAAGTCTTTTAAACTATTTAGCATGTGTGGTATGTATATTTATTTTTGTGTGTGTTTAACCCAATTATGTGTTTGAAGAAAAGCCGTAAGAAAACCTGGTAACAAAAATTTGCCCTAGTTTTCGCTAGTGATCACTGAATTTTTTTCCCTACCATCGCACCGCCTCGTTGAGCAGTTCTCCCACTCTCCTCTACCCATCTTTGATCCTCACTGTAAGCTGAGGCCGCATTCACTTACCTGAGGAGTTGGCAAACCCAGCTTCTGGGAAGGGTCTTTCTGATCCATCAATAGACTTGAAACATAGGTAATAGCAAAGTATTGACTCTTTGAGATTGTCTGGTCTATGTTTTCTAGTTTGGAATTTTCTCTAATTAGTGGGGATTGAAGGCCCGCACAGGCCTTACCAGAAGTCAGTTTGAACCACAGATACAGTGATTGATTTGTATTTCGTTGTTAAAGAATCCAATGTGAGAGAGTTTTGGATAGTTTGTCATCTAAAAAAAAGTAAAATTGCTTTTAGGTTATCTAAAAAACTAAAATGTCATCCGATCCTACTCTAAACATTGACCAATGGTTAATATTTATTGGTTGGTTAGTTAAATGTGTAATATCCTGCCAAATAAAATATATTACTATATAAGGAGTATATATTTTGATTTTTAAATAGAAAATTTCTTATATTTTAAATCAAAAGACATAGAAATGTCTTAATAAATGATCTACTTGTATTAAATACTGAGGAGTTCTATAATAAAGTGGATGGTGGCTAGTTGACTAGAAAGCATGAGTGTAAAGTAATGAAACTTTCTCCCTCTGCCCTCTCCATAAGTAGGCTAGAACTCCCCTTGAGAATTGTTTTTAGGACCACAGAAGAAGACTGTCTTAACATTTTAAAGATTTTTAAAAATTTTTACTTATTCATGAGATGGAGAGAGAAGCAGAGGTTGAGAACCAGTCTTTTTTTTTTTTTTAAGATTTTATTTATTGGGGCGCCTGGGTGGCTCAGTTGGTTGAGCGACTGCCTTCGGCTCAGGTCATGATCCCGGAGACCCGGGATCGAGTCCCACATTGGGCTCCCTGCTCGGCGGGAAGCCTGCTTCTCCCTCTCTCACTCCCCCATGCTTGTGTTCCCTCTCTGGCTGTGTTTCTCTCTGTCAAATAAATAAAATCTTTAAAAAAAAAAAAAAACAAGATTTCATTTGAGAGAGAGTGAGAGAGAGCATGAGAGGGGAGAAGGTCAGAGGCAGAAGCCGAATCCCCGCGGAGCTGGGAGCCCAATGTGGGACTCGATCCTGGAACTCCAGGATGATGACCTGAGTGGAAGGTAGTGGCTTAACCAACTGAGCCACCCAGGCGCCCCAGTCTTGATATTTTAAATTTAAATCCTTCAAGATAGAAAACAGTAGTTTGTAAACCTACTTTGGCAATTGAATGTTTCCAGAAGGACCTCTGAGCATTTACAAATTATACCCTCAAAGAATAATGGTATGCCAGAAAGATACTCCAGGATCTGAAAGCAAATCCAAAAGTCTTCCAAAAATGTTTGAGAGGAGGCAGTGTTGGAATAAGTGTGTAGTCTTCCAAGGTAACAGTTTTGAAGGTATCATCGTTAAGTATATAATTTCAGCTTTGTTTGCTTAAAACTATCATATATTACCATTTTTCATATATTATAAATCATATGAAATATACTATTTGGCAGAAATTATAGGAGTCATTTAAATTATTAGACCTAAACCATCTGTAAGATTAACTGCTGATAATAATAACAAAACAGTATTAACATTTATTAGCATCTACTGTGAATAAGATGCTATTCTAAGCACTTCATATATACTAGTTCATTTAATCCTCACAAAACCCTGTGAGATATTTTCCCCATTTTACACATGAAGAAACACAGAGAGGTTTGAGTGACTTGCCCTATTACAGAGCTAATAATTGGCAAAGCTGGGATTTGAACCCAGTCTGGCTCGAGGATCCACGCTCTTAGCTGCTGCACTAGCTTCTCATCATTGATTCAGTGAGTATTAGGTAGAATTTGGTAGAATTAGGTAGAATATGTTTAAATATATTTAATAATTTTCATGAATCAATGCTAATAACCTCTACATTAGAATTTTAACTAAGTATTTTAAGTTTTGTTTTTGTTTTTGTTTTAACATTTTATTTATTTATTTGACAGAGAGAAACACAGCCAGAGAGGGAATACAAGCAAGGGGAGTGAGAGAGGGAGAAGCAGGCTTCCCGCCGAGCAGGGAGCCCGATGTGGGGCTTGATCCCGGGTCTCCGGAATCATGACCTGAGCTGAAGGCAGTCGCTTAACCAACTGAGCCACCCAGGCGCCCCTAAGTATTTTAAGTTTTGACAAAATGCAAAGACAACAGTATGATTGCAAAAAGAGGTTATGTAGACAAAATTCTCTTTAAGTTATTGGCACTACAACTGGGACAGTTTTTTTGTTTTTTTTTTTAATGTTAAGAATACTATATTAGGGCGCCTGGGTGGCTCAGTGGGTTAAAGCCTCTGCTTTGGGCTCAGGTCATGACCTCAGGGTCCTGGGATCGAGGCCTGCATTGGGCTCTCTGCTCAGCAGGGAGCCTGCTTCCTCCTCTCTCTCTGCCTACTTGTGATCTGTCAAATAAATAAATAAAATCTTTTAAAAAACTGTATTATGGGGCGCCTGAGTGGCTCAGTTGGTTAAGCGACTGCCTTCGGCTCAGGTCATGATCCCGGAGACCCGGGATCGAGTCCCACATCCGGCTCCCTGCTTGGTGGGAGGCCTGCTTCTCCCTCTCTCACTCCCCCTGCTTGTGTTCCCTCTCTGTCTGTGTTTCTCTCTGTCAAATAAATAAAAAATCTTAAAAAAAAAAAATACTGTATTATGTAATCCTTAGACGTACTTGATCTCATATTCCAGTATTCCTTTTCTCTGAAGAATTAATAGGACTCTCAAATTTATTCTTAGAGTCTGGATTTGGTTTTTCTGTTTCCAAGACATCTTTTCATTTTGTCTAAAAGTAGTGGAGAAAGTGTGGGATATTAAACTAAAATAGATGTACTTTAAAGGCAGAATGAAAAAGGAGAGTTTTATTTTACGATTTTTATGGCCAAAAATAAAAGTGATCATTGTGTAAGAACTAATTTCTTTTTTTAGAAAGACACTACTATTAGCTCGACAACTTAAAGACAGAGCTGTTGAAGCACAGTCTTGTTATAGTCTTGGAAACACATATACTTTGCTTCAAGACTACGAAAAGGCCATTGATTATCATCTGAAGCATTTAGCAATTGCTCAAGAGCTAAATGATAGGTAAGTTACACACCTTTTTACTATAATTAAAATATAGATGCATTACTGAATACCTAGAATTTTTCCTTTTTGTTTCTTTTGTTTTCTTTTAAATTCTTTTTCAAGGAATTTTTTCTGTTTTAGTCACTTCTTCTCTCTATTATTATTTGAAGGGCTAGCATGTCTTAGAAGATTAGACTGGTCCATATAGCGCTGAATCAAAACAATAAATAGGTCACAAACTCAATTACCTACAAAAGTCCTCCTGACTAGATCAGTGTGGGAATTGTGGTCAACTTGCAGATCAGGCCCAGTGTAAAGCCCCTAGGCTCCAGCTCATGTTGCTAGGCAGGACCAAGGATCTCTGATGTCCATATACTTCTCTTTTTTAAAGAGAAGGTGGAAGTCCTGAGTTTTATATGAAATCTTCTGATTTTTAAATGTTGAAAGCTATTAAAAAAAAAACTATGAAAAAGCAGTGTATCTGTGCAGGAATTTACTCTGTTATGTTTGCTTCAGGAGACAGATTTTTACTTTATTATGAAGAAGGTGGTCTCTGTAGTTGTTCAAAATAAAGTATGCTACTTCTAGTGAGTTCTCTTTCCCCAGTGGTATTCAGACATGGACTGAATGATTACCTGGGTTATAGTGTAAAGAAAATGGAGTAGTTTAACTAGAAGACCTGTCCCTGAGATTTTATTATTTTATAATAAATGGTATGTTTTGAAAGAATGTTTCCCATTTTAATACCTGGCGTGCCGGAGGCCCTGTCCAGCTGATTGAGGGGTCCCTGAAGGAAAGACGGTGTCAGCGTATGAGAGAGCCCCAAAGATTCCTTTGCCATCACCCGCCAGGCATCTCTGCCTTGCCGGCTCTTAGTGTCTTTATTTATAGGGAACAAGTTACAAATCATCATAAAGGGAAGAATCTTTTACAGGGAATGGTTTTTGCTTACACAGCATTTTGATTAATGAAACATAGTGTTTTGGTTAGTGAAATATATTTGTGCAGGTGTCCATTGTCTACAAGTTAGGTTAACTCCCTTAGCCAGAACATCATTATTTATGATTCTTTACATTTGGCACCTAGACAATAAAGGGTAGACTAATTATATGGTATCTTTTAAGCAGGCCTTACAGATAAGCAAGCAATTAAAGGCTCAGATGAGTTACATACGAGTTTAAGTTACACCAAAAATATAATGACCAGAAGTTAGTTTGTTTGGTGTCAAAGAGAAAGATAACTTATTTTGCAAAGGTAACAGCGTTTGCTTAAGCCTCTTTTCTCTGACTGAGTGCAGAATTCTTTTATTTATTGGATCCTTTGTGTGTGTGGCAATGTTTTTGTTGGCCTATTATTTAACCATTCAAGAGCCCTGACAGTCTCCTCCACAGAGCTGTAGGAAATTTAAAGGGAAAGTACAGAAAGTATACTCTTAAGATTGCAAGGGGATTTGGTTTGGTTTAGAGCATCCTGAGGCCCTGTTAGTAATGTGCTTTTTCTTTTAGGATAAAGACCAATTAGTAAAAAGAGATGTCAGTTCTGCACCATTGGCAGGAATGAGGCACAGACTGCCCTTTCCTCGCTGTGACCACATCAGGCCTAGTGGGGTTATTTTACGGCAGCAGGAGCTGTGCTACTGCTACCTTCTCACTGAGACTTATGGAAGTCAGTGAGTTTTCCTGTGAGGCAGAAGCTGTGCTCAGACTGCCATCTTCCCCAGGGTGACTCCCATCAGCTTGCGAGCAGGGGGCGGCTCCTGACACTGGCGCTGACTTCAGTCTGGGTTTTCTAATAGGTCTCTAATGTTAAGATAGTATGTTCCTTATATGAAAGACCAAATAAATCCGAAGCATTTTTAATACCTTTAATTACTTCTAGATAGCTTTTATTCCACACACAGCTCTCTTTCAAATAACTGCATGTTAGCTTTGAATTGTTTTGTAGAATTGGTGAAGGAAGAGCATGTTGGAGCTTAGGAAATGCATACACTGCTCTGGGGAATCATGATCAGGCGATGCACTTTGCCGAAAAGCACTTGGAAATTTCAAGAGAGGTATGAAACAAAACACTCTATCTGAGCCATTATGAATCACAAATTAGCGTGGTGGGGTAGAAGCCCTATTATTTCTCTAGATTGCTCCTTTGTGACCTAGTAATAAATTTAACTGTGTTATTCCCTTGGCATAAGAACTGCACAAGGCACTTTGAGATACAGATCAGAGGTCTGCTGCATTGGCCTTGATGTAGGAAGACCAGAAGATAAGGCCAGGCATGGCGGAATGGAAAGGTTACTAAAACATGCCTCTGATCTCTACATGGAAAGGTATCTTGGTATAGAAACAAAAACACGTTTTGTAAACCAATCAAGGATTGGTTCCTGTTACAGTTCTGCCACTTTCTGGTTATTTGAGCTTGGAAACCTTTTCTGAATCTCATTTCTTTCATTCATAAAATGGGAAGAATAATATCTACTTTGCAAATCATTATAAGAATTGGAGATAATGTATAATGGTATACATTAGGTATAATGTCTAGGTATACCTAATGTATAATAGTATAATGTCTAGTGCTGGTTTAATATAAACTATTACTGTGGAATTGAAACAAAATAAGGAAAAATTAATCATGGGATGCCAAGTTTATCTGTCACAGAATAACCTACATTATTATTAAATATGATTGTAGAAGTTACAAGCAACTACTATTAGAGAATGAATTGATATAATGTAATTAGCTTTCTTATTGCCATACTTTAGAAATTTCCATTTTCTTTAAAACAATTATTGAAAAAAATATTTTAGTTCAGTCTCTTAATTAATAACTATTTTCATTTCTCTATATATTTTCTTCCAGTTTTAGGTTCACAACATTTTCAGCTAATCTTCACTATTTTTTGTCTTTAAATACTACTCTAAAATACAAATGCTTGTGGTTGTAGGTTGGGGATAGAAGTGGTGAACTAACAGCACGACTGAATCTCTCAGATCTTCAGATGGTTCTTGGTCTGAGCTACAGCACAAATAATTCAATAATTTCTGAAAATATTGAAATCGATAACAGTTTGCATGGTAAGTAATAGGTCTCCATTACATTTATATTACATACCACATGATTACCATGTCCAGAGAGACTTATAACATAGGAAGCTCAACTTTTTATCATACCTTTTTGCTTTACCCCATCCTATTGATTTATCAGTATAGAATATAGTATTTTCAGGGCACTGAGGTGACTCAGAAGGTTAAGCCTCTGTCTTCAGCTCAAGTCATGATCTCAGGTCCTAGGATTGAGCCCCACATTGGGCTCTCTGCTCAGCAGGGAGCCTGCTTCCCCCTCTTTCTCTGTCTGCCTTTCTGCCTATTTTGGATCTCTCTCTCTGTGTGTCAAATAAAATCTTAAAAAAAAAAAAAAAAAAAAATATATATATATATATATATAGTATTTAAGCTGTTACCATGAACTTAGGAATGGTAACGTTATGATTATTTTCTTTTGTAAAAATACATTTAAATTCTCTATAAGCCCACTCAAAAGTTTGTAAATGTGAAGATGACAAAATTAAAACATATTGTTTGGTTATTCTTTTTAATTCAAATGATTTTACATATTTTATTTTTGTTTAGCTCTTCCCATTTTTTTTTTAAGATTTTATTTATTTGAGTGGGCAGTAGCAAGCAGGGGAAGGGAGAGGGGCAAGCAGACTACAGTCAATATGGAGCCTGACACGGTTTCCATTTGACAACCCTGAGATGATGACCTGAACTGAAATTGAGAGTCAGACACTTAACCACCTGAGCCACCCAGGTGCCCCTCCCTTTTAATTTCTAAGGTGAAATTAAATTCTCTTAGTATTATTATTTTTTTTTAATCAGAAAACCTGGGAAATTTTCTTTAGGTCAGCACCTACAGAAAGATCTGGTTTGACATTGCTACAGGGAAAGACATACTTGAATGTCTCTGTTTCTACATGAAAAAAATTGTACTTTTTTTTTAAAGTAAGTCTTATGCCCCATGTGAGTCTTGAACTCATGACCCTGAGATCAAGAGTCACACACTTCACTGACTGAACCAACCAGGTGCCTCCAAAATTCTACCTCTGATTAAATAAAAAAAAATAATTTAATACTGTAGACATTACTGTGAGAGATCCATTTTACAGATCTGGCCAAAGCTTTAAAAATTCTCAGTCTGATAAAAGTTACCAATACAGATTAATGTTTTGAACTTGAAAGTCAGTGAAAAATAGAGCTTTCATCTCTCATTTCCTTCTCTAAACCCATATAAAGAAAGGAAGAAGGAAGAGAAATTAGCTGCTAGTCATCTGATTAAGAATTTTAAAGAATATTTAGTGAAAGATTCTGAAGTATGGGTAATGTATGGGACAGTGTGCTTTGCAGCTGAGTAATGGGTTGTAATTTTTCTCTGTGCTTAATTTTCAAGTAGGGTATATTGTAATAGCTCTGATATTTTAACAAACTATTACTTGTCCTTGTGGACTCCTCTACCTATAGACCCATTTTTTGGTTCCTACTTAAAAAAAAACTTGAAAGTAGTATTAATGTTCATTTCTTTACTTCTTTACCTCCCATTATCTGCTTAAGTCACTGTGCTCAGGCTTTCACTCCATCATGACAGTGAAACCTTTCCAAGGTTACCAGAGATCTCCATTTTACCAAATCATTGATCAGTTTTCAGATGTCAGGTTATTTGATTTCTCAGTGATATTTCTACTGCTGGTCATACCCTTCTCAAAATACTTTGCTCATTTGGCTTCCAGGATTACCCTCCTTTTCTGGTTTGCTCTCACCTGACTGGCCACTCTCAGTCTTCATTACTCTCTCCTGATCGTCTTTCCATCCTTGAGATTTATAGTGCCGAGAGATCAGTTCTTGGACCTCTTCTTCTTTTCCCCTCTGTCTCTCCCTCCCTATTTTCTGTCAATCCTGTCTTTCCTTCCTTTCTGATTTTATCCTTTTTCCTCTTATCCTATACTCTAGATCAATGCTTCTTTTTTTTCTTTTTTTAAGATTTGATTTAAAGAAAAAATTTTTTTAAGATTTTATTTATTTGTCAGAAGAGAGAGCACAAGCAGGGGGAGCAGCAGACAGAGGGAGAAGCAGGCTCCACATTGAGCAGGGAACTCGATGTGGGACTCAGTCCCAAGACTTTGGGATCATGACCCGAGGCAAAGGCAGACACCTAACCAGCTGAGCCACCCAAGCATCCCAAGATTTTATTGATGGATTGATTGATTGATTTGACAGGAAGCGAGCATGAGCCCAATATGGGCCCAATCCAGGAACCCTGTCATCAGGACCTGAACTGAAGGCAGACACTTAACTGACTGAGCTACCCAGGTTCCCCTAGATCAGTGCTTCTAATAGAACCTTCTGCAAAGATGGAAATATTGTGTATCTAGTCTGTCTAGTATAATAGCCTCTACCCATATGTGGCTCTTGAGCACTTGGAATGTGGCTAGTGCAAAAGAGGAAATGAATCCTTAATATTATTAGTTGTAATTAATTAAAAATTTAGGGGCCTCTGGGTGGCTCAGTTGGTAAAGAGGCTGCCTTCAGCTCAGGTCATTATCCTTGGGTCCAGGAATCGAGTGCCGTGTTGGGCTCACTGCTCAGATTCTCCCTCTTTCTCTGCCTGCTGCTCTGCCTACTTGTGCTCTCTATCTCTCTGTCAAAAAAAAAAAAAAGATTTAAAAGCCATATATGACTAGTAGCTACTATATGAAACAGCACAACTCTAGATGATTTCATTCGGTTGGTTGGCTTTTGTATCCTCTATAAACTGATGATTTTCAAATTGATATTTCCAGTCATAATTTTTCTCGTATGTTTGAGATTCACACATATAACAGTTCCATATGAGTGTCTAATTGGCATCTGAAACTTAACATGTCCAAAACAGAGCTCTTGTTTTTTTTCTTCCGACACATGTTCTTCTTCCAATCTGCTCCATCTCAGGAAATAGTACCACCATTCATCCAAGTGTTCAGGCTATATACCTATGGGTCATCCTTATTCCCTTTCTTCCACTCACTTCTTACATCCAACCCATCATAAAACCTACCTTCAAAATATAGCCTGATCTCTCTTACAGTGTACATGGCAACAATCTTAGTACAAGCTACCAAAATTTTCAGGTAGGGTACTAGCCTATCAACTATTTCTCTTGCTTCCATTCTTGATCCTTCACACTGACTTTTTCACACAGCAACCAGAGTGTTCTTTGAAAGTATAAATCATTTCATGTTGTTCATCAGTTCAAAACCCTCCAGTGACTTCCCATCACACCAAGAACCAAATCCTCAGTTGTCACCATTGCTAAAAGGCCTTAATGTAATCTTGACCTACTTCTTCAACATCACTTCCTACCACTCTCCATTTGCTCATTGTGGCTGCATGAAGATAGGCATTTTTTTTGGCCTCTCTCGTTCACTGCTGTTCTCTCCAGTGCCAGGAAAAGTCTGTTGGCTCAAGGAACTGCAAGGAAACATCTACTTCTGATGTTGGCTCAGGATAGAGAAAAGGAGTGTTCTTTAAGAATCTGAATTCATGGGGCGCCTGGGTGGCTCAGTTGGTTGAGCAACTGCCTTCAGCTCAGGTCATGATCCCGGAGGCCCGGGATCGAGTCCCACATCGGGCTCCCTGCTCGACAGGAAGCCTGCTTCTCCCTCTCTCACTCCCACTGCTTGTGTTCACTCTCTGGCTGTGTTTCTCTCTGTCAAATAAATAAAACATCTTAAAAAAAAAAAATCTGAATTCATGGGGCACCTGGGTGGCTCAGTTGGTTAAGCAACTGCCTTCGGCTCAGGTCATGATCCCAGAGTCCCAGGATCAAGCCCCCCATTGGGCTTCCTGCTCAGTGGGAGGCCTGCTTCTCCGTCTCTCACTCCCCCTATTTGTGTTCCCTCTCTAGCTGTGTTTCTCTCTGTCAAATAAGTTAATTAATTAAAAAAAAAATCTGAATTCATAAGCCTGCCTACATACTAGTTTGGAATTTGATTTATCCTACCTGCACAGTGTTAGAAAGCCCAATCCATTGAAGTGGTTTTGGGTTAGAAATGCCGGTAGAGACTCAGCAGAAGACCATATATTATCTGGCGGAAAGCGACTTTGATCCAGGCCTAGAAAGGTTCACAACAACAAAATTAACCAAACACATAAAGAAACAAGCTAACATCAGTAAGAAAATAAGCAAAAAGCAAAATTAGATCACCGAGATCTTTTCAGATATTGGAATTATCAGATACGGAATACAAAACTATGGTTTAACATTTATGGAAATAACAAAATTGAAACAGTAACAAAAACAGTCAGGCAGACTTGAAGAAAATAATAGCTTACATTATTAGTACTTACTGTATACCAGGCACTGATATAAGTGCTTTTCCTGTTTTAACTCGTTTAATCCTAACATCTCTAGGAGGTAAATTTTTGTTATCCCTAATTGACAGGTGGGGACATGGAGGCAGGAGCAGTTAAATAGATTTCCCAAGGGTTACCTATATAGGTAGTGAAGATGGGAGTTAAACCTTGTCAGTCTGGCTTCAGAGTCTTTATCTTATATGATTTATGTCTTAATGTGATTTTAACATACCTCTCAATAGTTGATAGGTAGATATCATTCAGGAGTCAGATATCAGTAACAAACACAGTTAGTGGGCTGGACCTAATGTAGCATCTTTTCCATTGTTCCACCTATTAATGAGTTGGTTGTAAAATCAGTTTCAGAGGTTACAGCTAACATTACACACAAACACACATACATGTAGGTTATACATGATAAGAGCAAGTACTGTTGTGTAAAGATTTGTTATATGTGTATGTATGTATGTTATATGTGTATGTATGTAGTCAGGGTTGTAATGCAAATGTATTTCTTAATATGTGTCACTGCTAAAAAGTGAAAAATATTGGGGGCGCCTGGGTGGCTTAGTCAGGTGTATGCCTTCTGCTCAGGTCATGATCCTAGGGTCCTAGGAACAAGTCTTGCATCTGGCTGTTCTCCCTGTTCAGTGGGGAGTCTGCTTCTCTCTCTCTCTCTCTCTCTCTCTCTCTCTCTCTCTCTGCCTGCTTCCCCTGCTGGTGCATTCTTTCTCTCTCTCAAATATATAAATAAAGGGCACCTGGGTGGCTCAGTGTGTTAATAAAGCCTCTGTCTTCGGCTCATGTCATGATCTCAGGGTCGTGGGATTGAGGCCCACATGGGGCTCTCTGCTCAGCAGGAAGCCTGCTTCCTCCCCTCTCTCTCTCTACCTGCCTCTCTGCCTACTTGTGATCTCTCTGTGTCAAATAAATAAATAAAATCTTTAAAATATATATATATATAAATCTTTAAAAAATGAAAAGCATTGATATAGTGGACATACAGAATACTGCACTTAGCAACTAAACAATTCACATTCTTTTTTTTTTTATTTTTTAAAGATTTTATTTATTTATTTGACAGAGAGAGAGATCACAAGCAGGCAGAGAGGCAGGCAGAGAGAGAGGAGGAAGCAGGCTCCCCGCTGAGCAGAGAGCCTGACGCGGGCCTCCATCCCAGGACCCTGAGATCATGACCTGAGCTGAAGGCAGAGGCTTAACCCTCTGAGCCACCCAGGTGCCCTAATTCACATTCTTTTAAAGCATTCATTAAACACTTGCAAAAATTTGACCACATGCTATAAACAAATCTCAACATTGAAAGAATCTATATTACATATATATTTCATGCTCTGAGCATAATGCAGTTAAACTGGAAATAAACAAGATAATGTATAAAACATACTCTTTGAAAACTTTAAAATGCATTTCTAAGTGAGTTATGGGCTGCAGAAGAAATGGTACATAAAAGTATAAAATTGCTTAGGACTTAATTCCACCTTGTGGGATAGGACTTACACTGGGTCTTAGAACAAAATTTACATTATGATTAAAAAGGGAAAAGGCTGAAAAGTGAGTTGAATATCCAGCTTTTAAAAAGCAAAAACAAAAAATAAAAGAAAGTGCAAGGCAAAAAAATAGTAACAGAAGTTAATTAAATTAAAACAAAGAGGGGCACCTGGGTGGCTCAGTTGGTTGAGCAACTGCCTTCGGCTCAGGTCATGATCCCGGAGACCCAGGATCGAGCCCCACATCGGGCTCCCTGCTTGGCGGGAGGCCAGCTTCTCCCTCTCTCACTCCCCTTGTTTGTGTTCCCTCTCTGGCTGTGTTTCTCTCTGTCAAATAAATAAAATCTTTAAAAAAAAAATTAAAGATTCAATAGAGAGAATTTTGAAAACTACAAATTTGATTCTTTAAAAATACTAACAAATCTACAGCAAGATTCTTTTTTAAAGATTTTATTTTATTTATTTGACAGATCACAAGTAGGCAGAGAGAGAGGAAGAAGCAGGCTCCCTGCTGAGTAGAGAGCCCGATGCAGGCCTCCATCCCAGGACTCTGAGATCATGACCTGAGCCAAAGGCAGAGGCTTATTAACCCACTGAGCCACCATGCGCCCAAGATTTTTTTTTTTTTTAAGTGAAAGAAGGGGACATAATATAGGTGCAGTAGAGAATAAAAAGATAGCAGATTATCCTGAATAATTTCTGACAAAATATTTGAAAACCTAGGAGAAATGGACAGTTTTTAGAAAAATTAAATTGAATCTAGGAAAAAACCTAATGGTAGGATGTAATGTGAATGGAATCCCTAATGCCTGAAAGAAATTTGATCAGTAATTTATAATCTTCCCACTGAGAAAATACTCAGCCAATATTATTTTACAAATGAGACCTACCAAACATTCAAGAAAATTGATTCCAACCTTCCACAAAATTTTGTAGATAACTGGAAAAGTAGGAATACCTTATCTTTCTGGAACAGTATAGATATCCATACTAGACAAGAATAATATAAGATAAATTACAAGTCTTAACTCATAAATTTAGATGCAGAAATTCTGAACAAAATATTTGCAATCCAAATCTAGCAAAGAATTTAAGCAAAGAGTAAATCAAATGGATTGAACATTAGAAAATCAATTTATGTAATTCACCAACAAACATAGTAAAGAAAAAAATAGCCTAGATATCCAAATATATCAGTAACTATTAAATATAAATGTTTCATTTGAAGGACAGGCATATCAGACTGGAAAAAGAATAAAATTCAACTAAATGGAAAGAAGAATACCTAAAATGCAAGGATATAGTAAGCCTGAAAGTAAAAGGATAGAAAAAGATACACCATGGTAAAACAAAAGAAAGCTGGCGTAGCTGTATTAGTATTTGTACCTTAAGGCATAAGGTCTTGTTAGAAATGAAGAATGTCCCTTCACAATGGTTAACAGTTCAGTTTACCTGGTAGATAAAAGCCTTAAACTTGTGTGTTGCCTAGTAAGCCTAATAAGAAAGTTTCAGTGTGTACATGAAGCCAAACTGACCAAAGTAAAAGGAGAAATGGAAAGATCCAAAATCATACTGGGAAATTTAGCACACTTCTCTCAGTAATTGTTCACATCAGAAAACTAAATATTATAAAGGATGTCCACTCTCTGGACATCTGTCCAAAGTGATACAAATTCATTGTACTGCCAAGCAAATAATAGTTCTCTGTAATTTGATGAGATTTTTCATGAATGTATATGAAAGAAAAATGGTCCCCAAACTCAAACATTCCTGATGAAAAACAAGAACTAAGTGCTTTCTCTATAAAGATTATAAAGCTACAGTAATTATGACATTGTTCTGTTGGCATAGAGACAGACCAGTAAAATGGAATTTAGAGAGTACTATTCCTTGCATACATGGAAACTCATAATCACATAACTATCTTGATGGGCTATGGATTTAAATATGAAAGATAGATTTAAAGCAATAATGATTACGATGGCTAACACATGCTGAATGCTTATTATGTACTAGGCAGTGTAATGATGCCCTGATAGGTAATGATGCAGTTACCATCATACAATACTGTGAGGTAGGCATTGTTCTTTACAGATGAAAATTGAGTCAGAGTGGTAATTGCCCAAGGCCATACCACAAGTGAGTGCCTAGTCTGGCTTTAGAGTCCTACGTGCTCAACCAGTATACTTACTGTAAGACCTCTGAAAATAAAGGAGTGTGCCTTCATGATATGAGAGAGGAAGGTCTTCTAAGGACAAACACAAATCCATTAAGGAAAACTTGACATTAAAATTAAGAACTTCATTAAAAGAAATCATGAAGAGATAAAACACAAACTGAGAGGACATTTCCACACATGTGATTAAAAAAGGATTTGTATCCTCAGTGTGCAAGAACGCCCATAAATTGAAAATAAGATAACCCAACTAAACAATGGGTAAAAATGAACAGAAGAAATACAAATAGCCTATAAATATATGAAATGGTATTTAACTCATTTAATCAGGGAAAACCACAGTGAGGTAATACTGGAAAGCTATTAAGTGGCTGAAAATTAAAAGGTCTTCAAATAGCAATACTGAAATGTGGGTAATATGATAGAAATATGGCTACCGTCGGGGGCCTGGGTGGCTCAGTTGGTTAAGCAACTGCCTTCCGCTCAGGTCATGATCCCGGAGACCCGGGATCGAGCCCTGCATCGGGCTGCCTGCTCGGCAGGAAGCCTGCTTCTCCCTCTCTCACTCCCCTTGCTTGTGTTCCCTCTCTTGCTGTGTTTCTCTCTGTCAAATAAATAAATAAACTCTTAAAAAAAAAAAGAAAAGAAAGAAATATTGCTACCCTCAAGAACATCTGGCAATATTCTGGGAAATTTGAGGATGTAGTAAGAATACGACCAGCAGTTCCACTCCCAGACATGTACTGCTGATACCCAAACTAGAAGAAATTCTTGCTCATGCCACTAAGATATATTTCCAAGAATTTCTATAGTAGTACTTGGTTATACAATTAAAAAAATGGAAACAACCTATAAATCTGTCCCCAGTAGAACAGATAAAGAATTTCCTAGTCCTAAAATGGCAATGAAAATTAAACTACACATAGCAACTTGGCTGAATCTCTCAAACATAAGGTTGCTCAGAGGAATCAAGTTAGCTATATATGAGAGCATTTATTATATCATAAGCTATATTGCTTAGAAATCTATTCATATGCAATGAAAATAATTACCAGGAGGAAGCAAGTTACAGGGAGAGTCACACAGAAGAGGATTAATGTGTTGATAATGGTTTATTTCTTAAGCTGGGTATTAAGTATCACGTATTCCTTGTATTATGTCTTTAAAATATTGCTTAATCTTTAAAAACTTGGATATGAAAATAATTATTTTAATTATTGAAAAGAAATTTCAGAACCCTTTTCTTTAACTTTATCATCTAATGTGATCTTAAAATAGAAGTGAGTAATTTAGGAAAGAGTAACAACAGGAGCACCTGGCTGGCTCGGTTAATAGGGCACGTGACTCTTAATCTCAGGGTCATGAGTTCAAGGCCTATGTTGGTCATGAGCCTACTTTAAAAAAAAAGTAACAAGGTAGTACTAAGGATGTTATTTAGATTCTTAGCTCAGAATTGAAGGCCTAAAGCCGTTTCTTTTTTTTTTTTTTTAAGGTTTTATTTATTCATGAGAGACAGAGGGGCAGAGGGAGAAGTAGGCTTCCCACTGAGAAGGAAACCCAATGAGAGACTCAAGCCCAGGACCCCGGGATCATGACCAGACACTTAACCATCTGAGCCACCCATGCACCCCCTAAGGCCTTTTTAGGTTTTTATTTATTTAAATGCCCTACAGTTTTTTCCCTACGTTTTAAAATTTGAATTTCCAGTTTTATTGAGAAATGTTTGATATACATGACTAAGCTTAGGTGTATAAGCAAGATGGCTTGACTTACATATGTAGTGAAATTGTCACAGCAGGTTCAGCTAACATCCATCTTCTCATAAAGAAAAAAGGTAAAAAATTTTCTTCTTGTGAACACTCTTAGGATAAACCCTCTTAGCAACTTTCCTAAATATCATAGGGCAATGTTGACTACAATCATCATGTTCATCATGTTGTACATTATATTCCCTAGTACTTCCTCACCTTATAACTGGAAGTTTGTACCTTTTGACTACGTTCCCCTCCCCTAATCCTCTCTGCTTCTGATAAACCACAAGTTTGATCTCTTTTTCATAGCTCAGGTTTCCTTTTTTTTTTTAGGTTCCACTATAAATGAGATTATAGGGGATTTGTCCTCATTTTTTTTTTTAAGTTTATGTGGATAGCATAAAACCAGTTATTATAAAATGCCTTTTCTAAATTAAGGAGTAATGTTAGTAGCCAAAGTTAGTTTCCAACCAAAATGTAACTTCCTTACATCAAAGCATTTTAGAGGGAGTGGATATTCTATTTTTATGTAGTTGGTATGGAAAATTATTATTCTTAAAAGAATACATGTTTGTACATGTTTCCTCCTTCTGTATGGGCTCGTGTAACAAACTTTAAAGTTGAATAACCTAGTGATCCTGAATTTGTAGTCTTAAGGGCTCTCTGGTTTATTTGAATTCATTTTTTTTCAAAGGTGAACGTCCCAAGTTTGGACGCCGACACAGTATGGAAAACATGGAACTTATGAAGTTAACACCAGAAAAGGTTGGCAGTTTTTATGTTTTAAATTTCTTGAATAGTTATAATCAAATATTTAAATAGCCTTTAACTTAAATGAATAGTTTAAATAAACCTTGTCTTGTGTAGGTATCACTTTAAATTTTCCTTTAAAAAGAATCAGAAAAAAGTACAAATCAAAAAAGAAAGTGTATAGTATGATGCCATCTATTTAAGAAAAGCATTAAGCATATATGTCCTTTGTAGATGCATAAAACCTTTCGGGAAGAGTATGTAAGAAACTTGCTAACAACAGTTACTTCAGGGAAAAGTACTGGTGTCTGAGTTTAGGAGAGATACTTTATATATAGTTTGAACTGTTTGAATATGTGCATGTATTTTTTTAATTAGAAGAAAATCAGAAAAATTAAAAAAGGATAGGAAGCGTCACCCCCCCCCAACTAAGTAATGGCAACATTATTGGCAAGGTTAATATTTATGATCAAGCTAGTTTTTCTGGCTATGTTTCTTAAAAGCATTTTCTTAACTAACAAATAACTTTTTATTCACGATCTTGTCTAGGCTTTTTTTTTTTTTTTTTTAAGTAACAGAGAAGGGACTTTATAATTAGAAAAAGATTGTGTCTTTATTATTTTTTATTAAGTTTTTTGTTTTAATTCCAGTATCATTTACATAGAGTGTTATGAGTTTCAGGTATACAATATAGTTATTCGATACTTTTATAAATTACTCAATGCTCAACATGCTAAGTGTACTCTTTAATCCCCATCACCTGTTTCATCCATCCCCCCACCCTGGAAAAAGGTTTTTGAAGAAAAAAATCTAGGTTGCTTTCTTACACTTCATTTAACTTAATTTTACATTATTAAAGTAGGCTCTTGTTCTTTTATGATATATCTTATTAAATGCTTCTTATAAAATAGGTTCATTATAATAACTTTAGAAGATTTCAACAAGAAAATGAAAATTATCAGTAATCCCACCTGGGTTACTAGAGTTATGGTTATTTTGGTATTTATTCGTCTTGCATTTTCATGTGAATACTGCCGTATTTACAGATATTTTATAATGCATAGTTAATATGTCATTTCCATGTTGTTATTTTTCTGCCCTATTATAATAAGCATATGATTTTTTAATATTGACACTTTTGTGGGAATAGTTTTCGTAAGACTAACATTTAATTGATTTGAACTTATATCCAATATCTTTTTTATTCCAGAGTTGTTCACAAACTCCAAAGGACTTCATTATTTCCCTCAAATAGTCCAACCTGCAAAGTATTTTTTTTTTAAGATTTTATTTATTTGTGGGGCGCCTGGATGGCTCAGTTGGTTAAACACCTGCCTTCGGCTCAGGTCATGATCCTGGAGTCCCGGGATCGAGCCCCACGTCGGGCTCCCTGCTCGGCAGGAGGCTTGCTTCTCCCTTTCTCACTCCCCCTGCTTGTGTTCCCTCTCTGGCTGTGTTTCTCTCTGTCAAATAAATAAAATCTTTAAAAAAAAAAAAAAGATTTTATTTATTTGACAGAGAGAGACAGCAAGCAAGAAAGGGAACACAAAGGGGGGAGTAGGAGAGGGAGAAGCAGGCTTCCTGCCAAGCAGGGAGCCCGATGTGGGCTCTATTCCAGGACCCTGGGATCATGACCTGGGCCAAAGCAGAAACTTAACTGACTGAGCCACCCAGGCGCCCCTGCAAATTATTTTTCTAAAAATCTTTTACGTTAATTTAGGCCTCTTTTTCTCATTATTGAGGAACATACTAATAAGTAGCAAAATTAATTTGCTACTTTTTGCCTAGCTCTGTACTAACTGTGGATTCTATTAAGAAGCTAATCAGATTCATTTTTTTGGATGTTGAGTTTGAGAAGTTCTTTATAGATCTTGGATAGCAGCCCTTTGTCTGTAGTGTCATTTGCAAATATCCTCTCCCATTCCGTGGTTTGTCTCTTTGTTTTGTTGACTGTTTCCTTTGCTGTGCAGAAGCTTTTTATCTTCATGAAGTCCCAAAAGTTCATTTTTGCTTTTGTTTCCCTTGGTTTTGGAGATGTGTTTTGAAAGAAGCTGCTGTGGCCAATGACAAAAAGGTTATTGCTATGTTCTCTAGGGTTTTCTTTCATCCATTTAGAGTTTATCTTTAGGTATGGTGTAAGAGAATGGTCAGGTTTCATTCTTCAGTATATAGCTGTCCAATTTTACCAGCACCATTTATTAAAGAGACTGTCTTTTTTCTGTTGGATATTTTTTCCTGCTTTGTCAAAGATTAGTTGACCATAGTGTTGAGGGTCCATTTCTGGGTTCCCTGTTCTATTCCATTGATCTATGTGTCTGTTTTTGTGCCAGTACCATGTTGGTGATCACAGCTTTGTAATGTAGCTTGAAATCAGGTAACGTGATGGCCCCACCTTTGTTTTGCTTTTTCAACATTTCCTTGATGATTCGTCATCTTTCTGGTTCCATACAATTTTATGATTGTTTCAGCATTTTGGTTTTTTTTTTTGTTTTTTTTTTTGTTTTTTTTTTTTAAAGATTTTATTTATTTGACAGAGAGAAACACAGCCAGAGAGGGAACACAAGCAGGGGGAGTGAGAGAGGGAGAAGCAGGCTTCCTGCCGAGCAGGGAGCCCGATGTGGGACTCGATCCCGGGTCTCCAGGATCATGACCTGAGCCGAAGGCAGTGGCTCAACCAACTGAGCCACCCAGGCGTCCCTGTTTCAGCATTTTGAAAAATGCTGTTGGTATTTTCATCAGGATGGTGTTGAAAGTATAGATTGCTCTGAGCAGCATAGACTTTTTCTTTTTTAAAGATGTATTTATTCATTTACTTGACAGAGAGAGAGAGAACACAAGTAGGCAGAGCTGCAGGCAGAGGGAGAGGGAGAAGCAGGCTCCCCACTGAGCAGGGAGCAGGACATGGGGCTTGATCCCAGGACCCTAGGATCATGACCTGAGCTGAAGGCAGCTACTTAACCAACTGAGCCATACAAGCGCCCCTGGGCAGCATAGACATTTTAAAAATGTCTGTTCTTCCAATCCATGAGTATGGAATGTTTTTCCATCTTTTTGTGTCTTCTTCGATTTCCTTAAGTGTTCTGTAGCTTCTGTAGTATAGATCCTTTACTTCTTTGGTTAGGTTTATTCCAAGGTATCTTAAGGTTATTGGTGCTATTGTAAATGGAATTGATCCTAATTTCTCTTTCTACAGTTACACTGTTAGTATATAGGAAACCAACGGATTTCTGTGCATTGATTTTGTATCCTGCCACATTACTGAATTGAGTTCTAGTAATTTGGGGGTGGAGTCTTTTGGGTGTTCCACATAAAGTAGAATGTCATCTTGTGAAGAGGGAGTTTGCCTTTTTCTTTGCCCATTTGAATACCTTTTATTTCTTTTGGTTGTCTGATTGCTGTTGAACAATAGTGGCAAAAGTGGGCATCCTTGTCCTGTTCCTGATCTTAAGGGGAAGGCTCTCAGCTTTTCCCCATTGAGAGTATTTGCTATGGGCTTTTCATGGATAGTTTTTATGAATGTTCCCTCTATCCCTACACTCTGAAGAGTTTTAATCAGGAAAGTATGTATTTTGTCAAATGCTTTTCCTGCATCACTTGAAAGGACCATGTGGTTCTGATCTCTTATGTGTTCTATCACATTGATTGACTTGCGAATGTTGAACCGCCCTTGCATCCCACGGATAAATCCCATCTGGTCCCATCTGGTCGTGATGGATAATCCCTTCAATGTACTGTTGGATCCTATTAGCTAGGATCTTGTTGAGAATTTTGGCATCCATATTCATCAGGGATATTGGTCTGTAATTCTCCTTTTTGATGGGGTCTTTGCCTGGTTTGGGGATCAAGATAATGCTGGCCTTTAGAATGAGTTTGGAAGTTTTCATTCTGTTTCTATTTTTTGAAACAGCTTCAGGAGAATATTATTTCTTCTTTGAATGTTTGGTAGAATTCCCAGGGAATTCATCAAGCCCTGGACTCTTGTTTTGGGGGAGGTTTTTGATCACTGCTTCAGTCTCATTACTGGTTATCCAGGAAACAGATAATCAAGTCAGAAAATGGGCAGAAGACATGAACAGACAATGGCTAACGACACATGAAAAAATATTCAACATATTTAGCCATCAGGGAAATTCAAATCAAAACCACACCTTACACCAGTTATAATGATAAAAATTGACAAAACAAGAAACAACACGTGTTGGAGAGGTTGTGGAGAAAGAGCAACTCTCTTATACTTGGTGGGAATGCAGGTTGGTACAGCTGTTGCTCTCTCTGCAACAGTGGTGGGGGGGAGGGATAACTGGACCAGCCCGTTATCCTCTGGGGGCTGAGCGAGATGGTGTCGACAGCCCGGCCACCCCCCACCCCCCTGAAACCGGGAAAGAAACCACACCGGGGAGTTGAGTCAGCCGTGAAGGCGCAGCAATCTCAGCTTTATTGTGTCAGAGACACAGTTATATAGAGAGGAAAGGAGGGAGTAAAAGAAGTAGCAGGGGCCAATAGGAACTCATTAGTGGCTATCACTAAGGCCTTAGGCAGATTTCAGGCCGGACTGCTGGGCGGGGCTCTTTTCGCCAGTCTGCCCGGGGGCTAAGAGCCGAGGGAGATTCAGCTAGGTCAGGTACGCAGAAGTATTCCGGAGAAGCCCAGGAGGCCACCCCAGCCGACTTCCACTAATGGCCGCAAACTAGCGGGGGCCAGGAGGTCCCAACATACAACCACTTTGGAAAAGAGTGTAGAGATTCCTCAAAAAGTTAAAAATAGAGCTACCCTGTGACCCAGCAATTGTACTACTGGGTATTTACTCCAAAGATACACATGTAGTGAAAAGAAGGGCCATATGCACCCCAGTGTTCATAGCAGAAATGTCCACAATTGCTGTGCAGCTGAGCAGATGAGATGCCCTTCAACAGAAAAACGGATAAAGGAGATGAAGTCCATGTCTATAATGGAATATTACACAGCCATCACAAAGGGTGAATACCCAACATTTGCATCAACATGGATGGAACTGGAGGAGATGGTGCTAAGTGAAATAAGTCAGAGAAAGACAATTATCATACGATTTCACTTATTTGTGAAACAGTGAATAGCATGGGGGACCATTAGGAGAAGCAAGGGGAAAAT
Source organism: Spilogale gracilis (assembly GCA_004023965.1). Classification (NCBI taxonomy): domain Eukaryota; kingdom Metazoa; phylum Chordata; class Mammalia; order Carnivora; family Mephitidae; genus Spilogale; species Spilogale gracilis. The sequence continues at coordinate 6,543 of PITA01006983.1, read as the reverse complement.
GAAGGGGGATAAGTCAGGGGGAGAGATGAACCATGAGAGACCATAGATTCCAGGAATCAAACTGAGGGTTTAAGGGGTGGGGGGGTAGGTGAGCCCGGTGATGGGTATTATAGAGGGCGTGTACTGCATGGAGCACTGGGTGTAATACACAATGAATCATGGAACACTGCATCAAAAACTAATGCTGTACTATATGGTGGCTAACATAACATAAAAAAAATTATATATGAATCTGGTTAGATTCAACCCTGTAATTTTCCAAAAGCCAAAAACTTGTCATTACAAGTTTTATCTTTAAATATGTTTGGAGTTTAAATATGTTTGGAATTAGTTCTGTTTTCTTTTCCTCATCATAAAGTTGCATTATTTCATTAGTCTCAACAAAGTAAAGAAGCAGATATAAAGAAGAAAGGAAATGTGTGTGTTAGAGATGCTTCTTGGGAAAGAGTGCAATTGAAGGGAGCTCTTGAGACCTTGGATGTCATAAAATGCCTTTTTGCTACTCTCACATTTGATTGGTAGTTCTGCTTACTATGGAAGTATTGGTTGGAAATAATTTTCCTTCATAATTTTGAGGATATTGTTCCAGTCTATATTCTTTGGTGTTTTTGTTGAAAGGTCCAAATAAGTATACAGAAAACATTTAAATTTTTTCACATTGCAAAACACTTGGGATTTTGCTGAGTTTTATGTTCTAACATTTAGGGCCATTTACTTTTTCTCGAATCTGTGACCTAAAGTCCACTCTAGCAACAGTTTCCCCTTATCACCTGTATGAGAAAAGGAATGAGGATGGGGGTGGTGGTGGTGGTGGAGAAGCTTCATCTGATGCAGATAGCTGGCTTGGTACACTCACTAGCTGCTGGTCTCAAGTCTGGTAGCCTTAGGGCAAGACTTACTCTAATTTGTGCCTTGTGATGGAACTATGAAAAAATGTGTTTTATCAAATTATCAGTTTTATCAGTTAGTACATAACATAGACCTTTGGACTTATCTGCAAACACTTAAGACTGAAATGTTAAAGCTGCAAATGTCACATAGCTACTGTACATACTATAGGTTTTCCTTTCCACTCAGTAAATATTTGTTATATTGCATCTGCTATTTATTAAGTGTATTTAAACTAGGCCTAGGCCTATATAAATTGCTGATTAGATGTTTTTCCTATTGAGAATTTAGTAGCTTATAAAAAAAAATCAAAAAATTACTACTGCTATATAAATTTTAATGTTAATTTCTACAGTTAAAAATTCTGCAAACATCCAGCATTTCCAGTTATAACAGAGTAATTAACTCATATCCAAAATAAAACTTGCTCTTTCTCTGACCATTCAGATTTTATTTTTATGGGATTTTGACAAACTGTTTTCTTACTCTTAAAAGAGTTCTTAAAAGCCGCCATTTTAATGTTTCAGTAATGATAAGTCCACAGTATAAATTTGGTACGAGCTACTGAAAATAGATACACTGGCAAAAAGGATTTATTAAGAGATCTAGCTGCCTCTGCACACACTAAATGGCAGGTTAATGGCAATGGCATTGCCATTGAGTGGCAATGGCAGGTTAATATAATAGAAAATCAGAGATAGCTTTGTATTTTTCATGTCCTGCTTTCCATTTATGTTTATAATTTTGTAGGTACAGAACTGGAATAGTGAAATTCTTGCTAAACAAAAGCCTCTGATTGCCAAACCTTCTGCAAAGCTGCTCTTTGTCAACAGATTGAAGGGGAAAAAATGCAAAACTAATGCCTCCACTAAAGTTCTCCAAGATGCCAGTAATTCCATTGATCACCGAATTCCAAATTCTCAGAAAGTATGTATAAAACAAGATTTTGAGTATGTACATTTTAGTATTCTTGTACTGAAAGTGAATGTTTGGGAATTTATATTAGACATTTTATACAAAATGCTGTTTTTATTCAAATAAGTCTTCCATATTTCCCTATCTTTTCTGTTGTCTTCAAAGCTAGAAACTGTAATTTCTCCATTTATGGATATGTGGTTTCACTGCTTTGGACAGTAATTGTTTGACCCTATTTGCAAAATACTACCTTTTATTTTACTGCAGTGTCTCCCAGTAAAACTGTCCTCCTTTCAGCTTAGAAGTTAGAACAAATTAAATGTAGGTGTTCAAGGATTTTAAAATACAAAGTAAAAACAGTATCTACTAGCATCAACTTCTCTTTATTTGTACTGAATTACTATTAGTAGAGTTAAGAACTATTTTGATGAAAAATAACCACAAGAATCAGGTTACTAAATATAACTTAAAATATTTAAAGTATCTGGAATTCTAATCCAGCTAAGCTGTACTCTGATAAAAGAATCAAAAGAAATTACAAAGATGATTCTTCAAAATATCAAGTTCATTTTTCAATGAGAGCTTTTGAAAAAACTGTGTCAGTCTTTTAGTTTTTCTGACGGACTTCTCTTGGTTCTCTTGTCAGCATTCCATTTATGGCTGTACCCTGGTAGTGTCCTTTGTGTTGACTTTTATTACTAGTTTTGTTTGTTTTTTTTTTTTTTACCTGTGTATGGAATAACAAAGGGAAACGTTATGGGGTATAAAAAATGACTCGGGAATATTTTTAGAGATCTAGAGCAGATCTTGAAAGCATACCTTTGTTCAAGATTTGAGGTTCTAACTAAGCCCAACTGAAAATGTCCACCATACTTCTGGAACCTCCCTGTGTTTTTATGTTCAGAATTTTGAAATTTGAGCCTTTTCTGCCCTTAGGAAAGTCTTGTGAGTGATTAGTGCATCTGACTACAGTTTATGTACATACTTAATCCCAGTCCTCAAACTGAACATATTAAAAACTGTACTCTCCCAGCCCCTCCTGTTTTCCTTATGTATGCCATGTTCTTCATAGGAACCCAGGTGTCATTCTAGACTACCTCTCCACTAACCATATCTAGTCAATCCCTACATCTCTCAGATCTGCCTCACCCCCCTCTTCTGAAAATAAACCTCTGCTACTATGTCTTAGTTCTTAGTCACTACCGCAGCCCTTACTTACCCAGATGTTTGGAATAGGCACCTGAACTTGCAACAATTCAGAGGAGCCAGTTCTGTTTCTGTACAAAACTGCTTAAAATTATTACCAATGCTCCTTATTTCATGTAGGATAACTTGTTAGGATGGCATTCAGAGACCCTTGTTTCAGTGGCGGCTTCCTACCACTTCACCTCCCCAAATCCCTGTAGTTCATTATCCCCTGACTAGTACAGTCCTTTGGAATTGCATATTAATAGTATAAAGATATCTATCCTGCAAATGCTAATTCATTCTTCAGGAGCCACCTCAAAAAGGTCAGTTTCCCCTGTGTCCCGTAAGAATTAGTTTTGCCTTTCTCCTGAGGCCTGTATATAAATGTACCTCTACTACAATATTTATATCATTATGAAAAATAAAATACTTTTTATTAAACACTGCAACTGTCATTTTAAGCTTTGAAGCCTTCTAAGGTGTGATTGGTTCCCCTCTGCCCCAAATATTCATTTATTTTAAGTGTATATATTTTTTCAAGATCTCCAAATCTTTAATAAAGAATCTTGGAAATCACTATTCTTAGTTTTCAGTTCTTAGATTAGTTTACTTTTAAATTCTGTTGCAGAAGCTTAGAGCTGAACTTTGAGCCTGGGATCACTAGTATTTACCTAATTCATTCAGTATCTGAAGCGATTCTCAGGTATGCTAGGCAGCGTAAGTATGAGGTACATTTTTTAAAAAAAAGATATTTATTTGAGAGAGAGAGCATACGCAGGGGGAGTGGCAGGCAGAGGGAGAAGCAGATGTCCCAGTGAGCAGGGAGCTTGATGCAGGACTCAATCCCAGGACCCGGGGATCATGAGCTGAGCCAAAGGCAGATGCTTATTAGACTGAGCCTCCCAGGCATCCTGAAATACATTTCTTTAGCCTTGGAAATACAAGGATTAAAAACTATACATAACTAGAAATACTTTTTGTTAGTTGGATTGAAATAACAGGCTGCCATCTTGAATTCTTTATAATGAAAGTGTCAATTTTTTTTAAATCATCCTTTATCTGTTGTATATATGTATCATATCATTCCACTGACAATATAATGATAATGTTGGAATATTGAGATTTTCTCTAATATTTCAGAAAGTCAGTACAGATACTGTTGGAGATGAAGGGTTCTTTGACCTGGTAAGCCGATTTCAGAGCAATCGGATGGATGATCAGAGGTGCTGCTTACAGAAAAAGAGCTGTGGGGCAGCTTCAACTGCAGCTTCTTCCACTCCCCCTAGAGTGATGCTAAACAGTAAGTTGTCTGTGCTTCTCCCCCAATATTAATAGTTCCTAGTGATATTCTTGTGCTTTCTTTCTGAGAGTTTAGTTCTCATCAGAGCAAGTATAGTAAATGAGCCTGAACCCAGGTATATTGGAAATCCTGGTATTTCTTCAGTTCAAAACGAAGTTCTGTTTCAGTTCCCCTAGCTCTGTCTACATTTTAGTCTATTGCACTTTCTACTAACTATAGCATACTATATCCCAAGATCCTTTGGGACTGGGAAAAAAATCTAACTTTAAAAGTAAAAATAGTGAGGGGGGAAAAATTTAAGTTATACATATCTTAGAATTTTGTGTAAAGCAGAAATCCTTCCTATCTGGATTTTAAAAAGCCAGGACAGACTGAAAAGGAACCTATGACTAAGGATGAAGCTAAGGCCACCTGTGCCTTAGAAAGGTCTAAAATGGGTTACTTAAAATTTTCTATTTGGCTAGCAAAAAATTTCCTCTGCCATAAACTAGGACCTTACAAGTAATTCTTAACTCTTAGTTTAGCCAAATGGTTTCTATCCAGGGCATAGAAGAAAAACACTCTCATTCATTCTCATGTGAGAGTTATCTAAGACAATTTATTACCTTCCAAGATCTAGCTCCAGATCTTATAAAGTCATTTTTTTTAAAAAGTATGCTCCATGGGGCGCCTGGGTGGCTCAGTTGGTTAAGCGACTGCCTTCAGCTCAGGTCATGATCCTGGAGACCCAGGTCGGGCTCCCTGCTCAGCAGGAAGCCTGCTTCTCCCTCTCTTACTCCCTCTGCTTGTGTTCCCTCTCTGGCTGTGTTTCTCTCTGTCAAATAAATAAAATCTTAAAAAAAAAAAAAAAAAGTATGCTCCACATCCAGCATGGAGCCCAGTACAGGGCTCGGACTCATGACCGTGAGATCAAGAGTCAGACAGTTAACCAACTGAGCCAGCACCCCTTGTAAAGTTTTGAGTTGGCGTTAGATAAAAGGAAATACACTCAAATCTGAATAACATCAAACTGGATCATCTGAAGTACTCTGGGATTCATTCTTCCCTCCCTGCCCATCTAGTCAGGCCCCAGGCTATGAGTGACTGAGTGACAGAGCTAAAGCAGGGGGACAGAGTAGATGTTGGGACTGAACAAGGCAGAAAGGAGCTATATGCGTTTAAAAGTGTGCTTAAATATTTTTGTAATGTTATGGATTTTTTCCCAATTCATAGCACCATCTGTTTCCGTGGTATCCCCCAACACGGATGAGTTTTTAGACCTTCTTGTCAGCTCACAGAGCCGCCGTCTCGATGACCAAAGGGCCAGTTTCAGTAATCTGCCAGGGCTTCGTCTGACACAAAACAACAATAAGTCTGTACTTGGCCACCTGATAACTAATGACAACAAAGAGCCTGATGAAGACTTCTTTGACATCCTTGTAAAATGTCAAGGGTCCAGATTAGATGATCAAAGATGTGCTCCACCACCTGCCACCACAAAGGGACCAACAGTACCAGACGAGGACTTTTTTAGCTTGATTTTACGTTCTCAGGCAAAAAGAATGGATGAACAGAGAGTTCTTTTACAAAGAGATCAAAACAGAGACGCTGAATTTGAACTAAAGAACCTTATACAAAGTAATGCTGTGTTGGAATTTAAAAATACAGGAAAAAAATAAGCAAACCAGTAGTTATTATGGGTATATTTTTTAAAAAACGACCTTACTTCCTTTCAGAACATTGCAGGAAAACTCAGTCCGTTACTTTTTCCTTAAAAGGAGAAATTATAGCACTGTAAAACAGCTTAAAATGTTCTAGAATGATGTAAATAACTTAACCTTTAATAGTATGATATTAACTTTCCTCTGGACACGCACTTGTTTCAGGGTGGAGGGGTCTTACAAAAGGTGCTTCATCAACTTTTGTGATTAAGGCTCAGGACTGTGATTCTTTGTCAACTTTAGTTAGATTCCTTTACCTAGAGTTTGTAAAGTAGGAAGATAAATAAATCTAGACTAGAATTTAATCCTCTGGCTGAGATGATTTTTTAAAACCTTAATTGACGATGGCATTTTTTATACTGAACCATGGACGTAGTGAGAAATTTTGCTGTCTAGTAAAAATAACATACTTGCCCAATGTGTAAAAAAGTTAGTCTTATTAAAAAAAATCTAGATCTTTTTTCTGCTAAGAAAGTCATATTTTCAGTATATTAGTTCCAAGCCATTATTAAAAACTCTTAAATAAATTTTCAGCATTGTTGGGCCCTTTAA